>VZTN01015777.1:105021-146838 GCA_013400515.1 Erpornis zantholeuca | reverse complement strand
GGTGGAGCGGGCAGGATGGAGGCGGCGGGGGCGCCCAGGGATGCCGGCCCCGCCACGGCGCCCAGGGGTGGCCGGGGGGGGGAGCGAAGTTTGAGGGGAGGAATTGGGCCTTCCCGGGGTAACGGGGTGGGCGAGAGCGTGAACGTCCTGCCCTCCTCCAGGTAAGAAGATGGCAGGGCGATGGGAAGAGGGCTGGTCTCCTTAGGGGAGTCAGAGGAAAAGGCTGCATGTCCCTCTGTCCGAACGAGGAGGTGGCAGCGAGAGAAAAGGGTTGGGTGGAGGAAGGTAGGGAGGGCAAGAATGTCCCCGGCCACCTTGTGTCGTTTAGGAAGGGACTGCGAGGCAGGGAAGGGATGCAGACCCTCCCAGGCAGAACAGTGGGCATGGCAGACCCGGCTTCTCGTTACACAAGATAATAGAGGTAGGCAGAGGGAAGAATTAAAATAATTTTCTGGCGCAAGCAAAGCAGTAAGGAAAAGAGGAGCTGAGTTTGGCAGCCCACTGGCTTGGATCGACCACAGCAGGAAACGTGGGAGCAGGGGAAAGGAAGATGGCAGGGGAGGGTTGACACGGGGTGAGGTGTGTCTGGAAGAGATGGAGATGGGCATGCAGTCTCCTGTCCTTTTGGGGGCTGCAAGATTTCTGGGGTGAGGAGAGCTGGTGGTGCATGGCCACAGGTTCCAACTGCATGGGTGGAGGCTTAAAAAGGGATTTGGCTGTGAAAGTGCAGGGCTGGAATTTGTGGACCGGTGCTTTCCAGATAGGGGCTGCGAGCTGACCTCCTCTGGGGATGACAAGGAGGATTCCAAGGCCAGCTTAGTGCTGTTGGTAGATGGCACTGGGCGGATAGGTAGCATGAATCTTTATTCTAGTGAAGTGGAGAAATTATCACATTTCCCAGTGAGGCTTAACACGGTGAAAGGTTAAAACCTCTTCATTCCTTCTTTACACAAAAATTTTTTTGAACAGGGATGAAAACTAGGTGGAAAGGAATGAGTTCTCTCATTTTGGCTGGATAGCTGTGACAACAAGGTTGATGCATACACTTTCAGTTTGCGAGAAATAGTTTGCTCTCCTCACTGTTGTATCATTAGTGCCTTGAATCTTTAGCAGCTGAGAACTTCCTTCAGTTCATGAAAGTCGTTCAACTTCATCAGCGTGAGAAAATACAGCTCTCTCAACTTCCATTATGTAGAAGAGAGCTGAACCCTTCCGTGTTACAATTCGTGCTCATGGGGGACAAAGTAACAATTTGTGTGACAGGGATGGGGTTTCTAGTTCTCTTGTGTATGTTTTGAGGCTTTAAGAAGTAGCCTTAAAAAGTAACCCTCCTCTCTCAGGAGAACTAGGCCCGTCAGTCCTTAGAGCTCACTGCAACTGTTTTTAAACCTGGATCATTGGACACCAAATTCCCAGTTGGCAGGTGTGAGGTAAAAATAATCATTTCACCTTGTTTTACATGTAATCATTTGTATGCAGTTATAAATATGTTTATAATTCAAGGCAGAATATTAATATTCCATCATTTTTGAGCAAAATCTGGATTTTTATCTTGTCTCTGAATTTTAACTTCTTGTTGCAAAGAGCAACTTTTTGTTAGTTTCACAAGGTAAATATTTTAAAATCAGTAATTATTCCTTATTAGACTTTGTGAACTGTTAAAGAAAGAGTAGCAATTAGCAGCTTTTGGGTTTACTAGTTTCTACACACCCTCAAGACCATATACCTGTAGCTAATAATGACTTTTTTCATTCTTCCCGCATCTGTCAGATGAGGCTTCCAAAGTGGCATGGACTTGAATGCCCAGATTGTGTAAACCAAACAGCAAAAATTACTACACTTGTTCTTGAATGTTAACCTATTCAGGGATTGGTGTGCCAGGCCCTTGGCACATGGAGAAGTTAGTGGGGAGTAAGGTAGGATGTCAATTTAGATATCAACAGCTCTGTGGTTAATGGCCATTGTGAACTCGCTAACCTTAAAGTAAATATGAAGGAGCTATTTTTCTTTCCCTGTTAGTGAGTAAGCTGCATCAATTTACTTTGCATTTAGAAGATGACAAGGGCAGGCATCTAAATAGTTAAAGTGCATTTTTGCTGGTTTACATTTTGCTAACTTGTTTGTTTGTATTTAACCAAACAGTTCTATTTATACAACTTTATGCTGCTAATTCATGCCACTCAGAGTAAGGCTATCATTTTTTACTGTAAAAATAAGTGGAATTTGAAGTCTTACAGTTCCTCAAGAATTTTGAGGAATCTCAGCACCTTCTCATTTCACATGAGTTGCTTGTGCTCCTGAAGATTAGTCCAAGAATTCAGTCATGGAAATATGTTGATGAAAGCAGAGTGTGGTTTTTAAAAAGTATTCTTAGTGGTGTTATCTAAAAGATGTATGACTTGAACCAGTACTGAGAGACTACAGAGACCCTAAACTAGGCAATTTTCATTTGTTTCCTTTTATGAGTGAGATAAGTTAATGATGCAGGCAGATTAAACCCAAAAGATTGACATGCTGCTTTAAAATTGCCTTTTTTGTGGAACCCATGAAGTAAGTAGATGCACATTTGTTCTCACTTGGTTTATAGGGCTAGTTTTAAGGGGGTTTTATTTCGTGTATCTTACAATAAAAGTATTCCTTATATTTATGGAATAAGTGTCTAAGGAATATCCTTCAGACACTTCAAAAGTACAGGTAAGATGACCAATTATATATTTTATGAGTTCAGATTCTTTAGAGTGCTTTTTTTTTTCTTCTATATCAGTCTCTGTAGAAAGAAGTGCCCAAATACCTGCATCATCATATTTCTTTGATACTTTTCATGCAATTTAGGATGGAGTCAAATGACTTATCCTATTCACCACTGGATTGCAGTATTCTCCTTCTTTCCACCATTATATATGGACTGAATTCTCAGTAATGCTTGGTACTTGTGTTTAGAAATCATCCAGTTGAAATATTTCTGTTTAACTGAAGTCTGGTAACCCTTCACACCCGGATTCTTTCCTAACCCATATAATTTTGTCAATACTTTATATTCTTCCATCAACCTATCCAGACTTGCCCTGTTAATGCTCTTGGCTCTATCAAATCTTGGAGCTGTGAGCTTAATGAAGACTTGGAAATCTCACACTTGCTTGGGCTCCCATAGTGTCCTCATTCTATTTCCCAGTGCTCTTCCTGTAGTCTGAAGTGGTGCCTCAAGAATGTGGGATATCAGTGTACACAGGAATGGGTGATGGAGAAACCAGCTTTTTATTTAGTCAAACCTTCAAGAATTGATAGTTAGCACTATTATACTGTTGAAGTAGTCGCTTTCCCTTTCCGCAAAAGAAAAAAAAATGCTAAAAAGTGATTATATTGCTGATAAAACAGCAATTGAAAAGCATTTGCAGCTTTTTTCTTTGGCTGAAGGAGTAGCAAGATTCTCATATTTAATCTGTCTGACCAGATCATAAATGTGAGAGTGAGCTGGACAAAAGTCAAACAGGTCGAACACACAACTTTCTTATTTACAGTAGTGTGGGGAGGAGAGATTATTTTTTAAGCAGTATTTTTTTGTAGAAGTGTTACAGGAAAAAGTATAATGTGGTTTATGATGACCATGTTTCTGAGTAACTGCAGTGTGGGAAACTTGCAGAAGACCAATTCTAAATAATTTTTAACTGTGGTTAATGAAGATTTATCTTGACTTTAGAAATACTAGAACCTTAGGAATACTTTCAAAATGTGTATGTAATAGAATTCAGATGTATGTTATGCTACTTCTTAGAGTGAGCTTTAGTGATCAAGTAAAAGGCTACTTTTGGAAGCACCTTGGATCCAAGTTCCACTTTCAGTGCTGACTTTACATTACATTCACTTTCTAAGCTGCAAGAAAAATGTTACAAAGTAGGAAGCATTTTTTTTAAACTCAGAATTCAGCAGAAATACCTTGGTAAGATATGGCACCTGTCAGTAAGCAGATGTGTTGAAATCTTCAACTTCATTCATACAGATTATGCAGGCACTGCCAAATATTAATGTCTTTAGGCTGGCAGTGTACATGTATCTTTCTCTTCATAAGCAATATATTTTTGTTTTAATCTTAAATCAACAGTTAAAATTTGCAGGAAGATGGAAAAATGTTCCCATCCTTTTTCAGGAGACAAATAGCAATTTTGACTTTGTTTTTTATCTGAGTCGTATTAGAAAATGTAACTCTGGTTACCAAATTGTTTCCGTCTGCAGTGTTTTCTTGGGCACTGTTCCTTGTGCTCCAAGAGCTGTATTAAAAGGTTTGTTCTCTTTTATGCTGGTCACTAAAATTCAGGAATTTCTCCAAAATTTGTTCTGTTAATGGCTTTTGAAAAGAAATGGTTTTATTACATTTGATACTGAACACCCTAATGAAGAAACTTTTACGCTTCAGAAAGACTTCATTTATGTAATGCCATGAAAGTCTGGCCATCTGATATTCCATATGTTATCGGAAATCTGAGAATTCAATACAATATATTTTTGCTTTCAATTACCCTGTAGTAAAGCTACTGTAGTTATGGCTTCCACCTACGTTAAAAACAGTGTTAGGTAAGACAATGGGCTTGAGTCCATGTAAAATGGTGTTGCTGGTTTCAGCATGTAGTTCTTCAAAGTATTTTTTTGCTGTTTTTCAGAAGCTAAACTTAAATTTAGCTCCAGAGACAGGTTTTTAGACAAGTTTATAAGAATTGTTAAAAAACTTTTCACAAACAGATGAGTATTGTCCCATTTAATTGGGGAAGTTTCTTTTTAAAGTCCATTTTGACTGTCAGACTCTTGTGCCAGAGTATTGATGTCATAGTAAAAGTTGTCTGGAGTCTCTGTCTGTTGCAGGTAAATTCAGGAATACATCCTGACTGTGCTAGAAACCATGAGACAAGATGAAAAATGATGTTTTACTTCAGTTATTAGTTTTAATTGATTTCCTAATTTAAGAAGAGTATATTGAACAAATTGTGAACTTGGAGAGTCTTGCTTAACATGTGCTTGGGAGGAACTCTTATAGGAAACTTTCATATCAAATCTTCTTACATACAGTTAAAAAAACCCACAAAAACAAAACAACAGAAAACTTGTATGCAGCCTTCCTCTGAATGGGGCAGACCTGTGGTATAGAAGAAACTCCTTATGCCAGTAAATGTGGTGTGGAGTGGGATGTCTGAACCTGTTTTGTTCAGTAAAGTACTGGCATATCCTAATCTGGCAGTGTCAAGGCTTGAAATTGTGCTCTTTTTTCCCAATGCAGATATCTGTCAATGTCAAGGCTTCACAGCTGCTGTCTGTACTCATCAATCAGGATCCATAGGAATCTGTAAAACAGGCACAATCCTTTGCATTGTTCCAGTTGGTACTTCCAGGTTATAAACTTGCAGTAGTTCACAAAGATGCTTATCAGGCTAGAACATGAGAATTATTGGAAGATAGTGTACTATCAGATTGTGAATTGAAAGAGGGCTGTGCTCTGAAGTCTTCTGTCTCTGATGTTTTGTAATGAAATCTTCATTTAGGCCACATGTGAAAATGAAAAGGTTTTTTTTTTTTATATTTTTAATGCAAATGTTTTTCTAAATTTTAAAATGGTCTAAATGTTCCTGAGGAAAGATACCAGAATATTTTGTAGGTCTAATTTAAGGTGTAATGCTGAAATTGATGAGAAAACTATAGAAAGCCTGTAATGCTTACATCTGAAATCTCAGCAGAACCAGAGGATTTGCTTTTTAAATTTACAAGAAAGTTTGTGTAACTCTTTCTAGTGATCAGAAGTAAACTGCAAACTATAAATACATTACACTGAATATGTTACTCTCTTTTGACAACTGAAGTTCCAAAAGGGACATTTATATTTTGTGCAGATACACTAAAAAGTTGGGTGTAATGGTATTAAAATCTGAAGAACAAAACATGGGAAGTTTTTGTTTTCTGTATTAGAAATACAAGAAGGAAATCACTGAAGTCCTGAAAATTATTAAAATCTCCACATTCCTGTTCCTCCAGATACATTTTAGAGGAACAAAATTGTAATTTTTTAAGAGCAATGTTTGTTACCAATATGGATTCCTTCAGTCGTCTGGTGGCCAAACACCTGAACTTCTTAACAGCTATTTTCACTAAAATAAACTGACTCGGGGATAAACTTTCTTTGCAATTAGATATTGCAACCTCTTGGTATCTTTCTAAATGCCTGTCAATACTAGCAGATGAAGATGTTGTCATTCTCTGTATTGTCATTGTCCCTTTATTGCAGTTAACACCCACAAAATATAAATGACAAAATAGAAGGTTTTATATACACTTCTACTGTTTTAATGCAAAGTCTAATGGGTTTGTTAAACAAACAAGAGGAAGGGTTAAAACTTAATTGGGAGACTATATGCTGAAGCAGCAGGTGCACACCCACATGTTTTGTTCTGCAGGTGTGCTTTAAGGGCAATACCCTTTGGCAGAAAGGTGAAGAAGGTAGTTGAAAATAATGTCTTCAACTGGCTGTTAAATTTTCTAAAGGTATTTGCCAAAACTGAAGATGCGAAAGCACACAAGGATGTTGTGTAAAACTAAACTGATTTATTAAAATTTGCATGAGTTTTTAAAAAACAGAAATTTGGGGAGCTATTCTCAACTAATTGAAATGAATTGTTTATTCCCTGTTACACTAATGTATATAAAAACCTGTGGTTTAGTGTCCAAACCAAGAATTAGAGATTCACAGGATGGGTCAGGCTGGAAGGGACCACAGTGGGATCATCTGGTCCAACCTCCCTGCTCAGGCAGGGCCATCCCAGAGCACAGGACACAGGATTGTGTCCAGACAGTTCTGGAGTATCCCCAGTGAGGGAGACTCCACAGCCTCTGGCCAATCTGTTCAGTGCTCGGTCACTGCACAGCAAAGAAGTTCTTGCTCATGTCCAGGTGGAACTTCCTGGGCATCAGTTTGTGCCTGTTCCTCTTGTCCCATTGCTGGGCACCACGAGCAGAGCCTGGTCGCTGCTCTGAGCCCTCCCTGCAGATATTTAGAGAAATAGGCAAAATACGGTTGTTCACATTTTTTATTAGTAAGGCTCTAGAAATTCATCAAACATAAGGAAATCATGTGTACCTAGGGAAATGTATCTTTCAGTATTTTATGAAGATCCTTTATTTGTTGGACTGTGAAAGATAATTTTTTTAAAACTTTGTAGATAGTTCAGTGTGGATCTAGGCATGTTTATAACAAAGATAATCCTGGTTCTATTTAATAGAGTGTAACTTTTATTCTAGATCAGTTAATTTTACCAATTCAAGATTCAAAAGCAACCATTAAGACCTTCTCCCAAAGAAGGCATTTTTGAAGAATACTTTTTAACACATCACACTTAACAGATACATATGTGTATATATATGTGTGTATTTAAGAGTTAACATCCAATATAGCTTACGTGAGAATGTGTGGAGATAGATCCCATTTTGGAGGTTAAGAAAGCTCTAAGTTCTTTTTGTGTGGATTTCTCTTTGGCATACATGATTTGGTATAATCATTAGTGATTCTTCTGCTGTCTGAAGTATTTATTATATTTCACATTTAGACCAATGTATTGCAGACCTGATGAATGTATATCTAGTAACATTTTTCTTCTTCTTTTCAATGTAGGATTTTTCAAACTTTTAAGTATTCTACAATTGTCTCCATATTGGAAGCTGTTCAAGCAAGTGGACACTGTCCTAAAGAGTAAGAAACATCTTTTTTTCTCTTTGAGGATTGAAGAACAATCCAGTTGAGGAAGGATACACAGCTGTTTTAGATAGCCAAAACAGAACTTTAAATAGCATTTGTCTTATATGGTAGTTATAGGTAAATTCGGTTTCATTTTTTACTCTTGAACTCTTACTAGGTAGGATAAATTACTTGATAGCAAGTTTTCAATTTTTCTTTATTCAAATAATACATTTTTGAATACTTCTATTCAGTTAGTGTTTATATTGTAAAACCTTTATGCTTTAACTTTATTTAGCCAGCAAAGAACTTCTAAATAAGCAGAGATTTAGGAACAAAGAAATAGATCAAAATGTTGCATAGAACCAGGCAGTTAAATAGTTTCAAACTCCATTCTAATTTCTGGATGTGAAGAGGACTTGTGTATGACAGGAGCTCTATTTGTATGATAGGATTTTCCTATCAAGAAAAACAGAACTTCTAGAGCAAGTTTTCTGGCTGTTTTGCTACAAAATTTGTATCACTTCACATAGATGGCAAACAAAGCTGGATGTATTTTAGCAACTTTCCCCTAGGTATATGTTTGGGTACATGCTCTTATGAGTTTTAGAAAAATACCTCTCTGCATTAAGTGTCCCTATTATTGCAGAGACATTTTAGTGTAGCAACCTTGGAATAAGTCTTGGAAAGTTACTGAATAATAAAAGGAGGATAAAGGTACTAATTTATGTTCCAAATTAGTACCAGATTTTTTTTTATTTTTTTTAACGGGAACACTGCAGGATTTGGTAGCTGCTATAACCAATTTATATCTTCCACATACGCTACAGCATTGTTTCAAAGATCTAGGGAGAGATCTAGGGAGAGGAATTAATTGTGCTAAAATCTGCTTGTCAATGCAGTAATAGATACTATGTTATCTTCTAACGAAGTTTGAATTGCAATAATAGTTCTGCAAAGGTGTTTGGCATTACAAAATTATAGTTAGTGAAAGAGGAATCTCTGTATTGGAATTGGAGGATGTTTTGTGTCCTGGACACAATAATCATATTTTTGAAATGGAAAAACACACTGATGTAGAATATCAGTTCATATACAAACTTTTTGTCTGTCTTTTAATGTTAGAGGGTAGATTTGTGTGCTTTGAGGCTTTTACACAGAGGCCCTAGAACCACGCCCCCTGCCCCCATGCACATTTTTCCTTAAACCTTGTAATGTTTTGAAGCCTCTTTCAGATTAAAAGAGAACCTCTTGAAATTGAGCTCCTCTACCTACTCCTCTTCCTCCTCTAGGAATAGGATAAAGCTGTCATGCAGGCATTCTCTCCTCAAAAGGCAGTGTCGGTTCCCATTGAAGTCCACCTGTCAGTGTGGAACAGCACACTGCTGTTAAAAGACATGTACAGGGCTTCTCAGACTGACAGGCTTAAAACATAACATCAAAACTTTCCTTTTTGTTGTTGTTGGTTTTGAGTACTTACATTGTGTCTT
Source organism: Erpornis zantholeuca (assembly GCA_013400515.1). Taxonomy (NCBI): domain Eukaryota; kingdom Metazoa; phylum Chordata; class Aves; order Passeriformes; family Timaliidae; genus Erpornis; species Erpornis zantholeuca. The sequence goes on along the minus strand of VZTN01015777.1, from coordinate 137,640 downwards.
AAAGTTACCCTAAACCTTTCAGTATAGTGGCACAAACTACCCTTCATCCTTAGACATTTTTAGACTTGGGTTATTTTTTGTGGTCCTACAAAATGAATGTGTACCTGTTTACCAGACACTTACAAAAGCATGGCTACTAGTGATTGTGTATTAATTCTGGTGTTCTTGGATTTATGATATCTAGCGAGTTTTTGAGTTTTGGGTGTTGTATTTGAGTGTACACTCCTGGAGCTGGTTATTGTGTGACTTGTTGAACATGCTTCATTTTCAGGTCTCTGATGATGAGGTATCCATCTGGATTTAAAACACTTCTCTGAGCTTCTTAATTCTTTGTTAAAGAGATGTGTTCTATATTCATGGGTAAGGCTATTTTTTTATTTTGTTAAAGTACCATTTTATTGAAGTATCTTGTGATATATTTTTAATTTAGAAGATTCCAGCAACTTATTTTTGTCTTAAAGGTTTATCAAGAACTTTTACACTATAGAGTTCATTATGTGCCTGTGCTAGTTCTTAATTTTAACCCAAGCTAATAATTAAACTTTGCAGTTCATATATCTAAGTATTAATCATCTAATTAAATCAATAACTGTTAGTATTACAGATAGAGAAACAGTGGTATACAGGTAAAGAATTTATAAATTGATCTGTGATTTGAGAGTAATTTTCTGATATATACAGTTCTAAAGGCTTTAATTGTGCATCTTGCTATACATCTTTTGAATTTGGAGTTTTGGGAAGAAAGTTATTCTAACTTGAAATCCAGCCAAAGCAAAGGATCTGAATTTTGTGCAATCAAAGCAAACAACATCACCTTTTCTCAATAATGTGAACCTTATTTGGTGTGAAGAAACTTTCTGGTATTACACACACCTACACTTCAAAACAGTAGGAAAAAAAAAAAAACCAACCACAAAAGACTCATTAGAAAATAGGATTTTTTCAGAAAGCTTCTAATATTTTTACTTTTTGTAGATCTCTAAAGAAAACAGCTAAGTTTATTTCATACATTACAGAATTTGTTATTATGTCTTCTCTCCATGTATTAAGTACAGCTTGCTGAAATAACATTTTGAGGCTTCATTAATTTACCTTGAATTAAAAACTAATGTTAACATGGATTTCTTAAAGAAGTATACTAAGCAGCCTAAGCATATGCTGTGGGACTTTCTGGTACCATGTTGTTTTATACAGAGAGTTCTATGATATACTTTTCTTTGTGGTGGTTTTGCTCTGTTCAGGTTAAGCAAAGCTGTTCTCATTAAAGAAGTTGTCCCATTCACAGTGAAGGCAGACATGGCTGAGAATGCTAGAAATTCATTTTCAGTTAGGGAATAAAAGAGTTTATATCTACTAAATGTTCTTTTTTAGTCTTCTATGTTACTGGGATTTTGAGGAAATGATGTCCCTCTGTGCCTATTAAATTCAACATGTACATTGATCTTTAAATCTATGATAGAATGTCATTTATATTGGCGCATCAGCAGGAAGTAACTTCTGTATTATTTAATTAACTCAGCTTTTTGAACTTGGCCAAAGCTTCAGTTAAAATCTGACAAGCAATGACAGTGTAATTGTCTTTTAATATTGGAAAGGGAATGTCTCATTTCTAAATATTGTGCAGAAGTGTACTTTTTTGAGTATCTGGGTTTTACCATGCTGTATTGCACCTCTTTTGACACAGTATTCCATCTGCTAATAGATGGGCTAATTGTAGCAAGCCACAAAGCTGTCATGCTGTTGCAAGTTACATAGAATTTAGCAAATACAGTGATTTTTTTCAGTCTCCTTGGCAGATTTCTTGTTTGTTATGTCTGGTTGCATTGCTTCCCTAAAAGTGCCCCAAACTAAACCCTTTGAATGCATATAATGTTAAACTCTTCTCTAGTTATGACTCTCTGAGTTTACCCCTTCTGTGTCCTTTTCCTGTAGTCTGGATTTCCATTATGCTATGATTTTATGTCTTGTTTTAATTCTTCGTGGTTGCTAACTTGTCCCTAGCTTCTCTCTGAGATGGCTTCTGTTATTTGTCTGGATACCATCATTTCAACTTCTTTTGAGAAAAATGGCCACCAAAGTCACTGATATCTCTTGTCTTTGGTAGTGTTATTCATCAGTCATGTGAATGATTACCTCATGTATCAAAGTGTGAAATTGTGGGTATCGTGGGAATGTGCTTAAGCTTCACCTGATTTACTTGCCTATAACTAGAGTAGCTTGTTTTCTGTTGTCACTTCAGCAAAAGTAGCCAATATACAATTGAATCAATATGTAATGAAACAAAACACATTCAAATTTTTTATTATATTCCTTTTACTCCTACCACCACTCCATGTTTTGAGAGTGAAAGTTGATATGCTTTTCCTTATGTTTTTATATGAGTTCAGTCTTTTTTTGATGTATTCTGTAAAATAAATCTTGTTCTTTTTCTTCTGGTATAAGAAGTTTCCTTGAAGACTATGGGTAAAAGTACTTTCCTGGTCAAAACCCAAGTTCTCTTTGCAACAGAATTGTGTTCAGGCTACCTATGAATATTCTTTCAGTGGTATTCTTTCCAAAAGAAAGAAACCTCCAAAACAGGTTTGGGTTGTTGGGGTTGTTTTTTTTTTTGTTTGTTTGTTTGGGGTTTTTTTGTCACTTCACAATCTCCTCTTTACATAGAAGCTTTCTTCATAATAAGTTTACGTTGGTCTAAATAGCTGGGAGATGTGTCCTATGTACCTAGCCTTCAGATTTTTCAGTTTGGAAGTTCATCTGTGCTTGTCCAACTTGCTTGGATCCTTAAAGTGAAGCTGACATCTTCAGGTTGTATTTCCTATTTATACCTGCTAACATTTGTTTTATAAAACCTTTGCATTTTAAAGGAGAGTTCATATTATTTTTTCATTATTTCCTCATTTGTTTTCCTTATGCTGAAAGGAAGTAGGAAAAACTAAGATGGAAAGTGTTTCTTGGTTATTGAGCCAAGAAGTTAATTTCTGTGAGGCCAGCTCTGAGTGTGCTGCAGTGATTCCAGCTGTTCTGCAGGCTTTTTTCCCTTTCCTTGCTGTAAAGGGACACAGTCAGTAAAACATGAAGAGATTCTGGCATATGTGTTTGTTTCATATGGGGTTGTTTTAGTCCTGTGGAATAGTTTGTTCTAGGCTTCTATAGTTAAGAGCATGTATACTACTTAATAATTGTACATCCTTTGGATCTATATTGCTAAAGATGGAAGATATATCTTTTTTTTTCCCTCTATATTTTCTAGTTAGCAAAAATTGATCGGACTCAGTACATAAACTTAATGATACAGGCTTCAAATTTGAGATTTTTATCAGTAATTCTTGATAGCCTGGAGCATGACATTCTACTTATGGCTACCATAATTTCCATCTTATCTTTCCTTAGGTGGGGTTTCTTGAATAGCATGTGTTCTGTGTCTATATTTTGTCCTTGTACTTAATCTGAATTGGTTTTCTTCTGAGCTAAAATAGATCTCTCCTGACTTATCTTTTGAGTTGAGATAAACTATGATGAGATATCATTATATTAACAATGCTATAACCCATGCCAGACCTTCTACCTGGATCCTGCTGTTAGTTTGTCATCTATTGGAAGGTGTTCCATACTGGGAAAGTCATCATTATCTTGCTTTTAATCATAAGTAGACAAGTTAATCAGTGTTAGAAGATAATGAGATCTAATTTATATTAATGCTTTCTTTATCTTGGGACTTTACGAGATCCCAACGTTAAGCAATAACTTGCACATGTATAATGTGGGATCCATGGCTGCTTTGCTGTGTGAAGCTGTCATCTCCCTAAGCTTCTGTCACTTCTTTTTTATCATGCTTGTTCTCTTGCTCACTGACACACCACTCCATACCTGATCGGTGTCTCTGAGCATGATACAGGATCCTTCTGTCCTTTCTCTGTACAGACCAGAAGTTCATATGCTCAAACCCTAAAGGAGGTTTGTGAATTAAATTTGGTTTTATTCTAACTATGGTCACAGCACCTTCAGTGGCCTAGGAGTATATGCAGCATGGGTTTTCGTCAGCTTGCCGAAAAATACTTTGTGCTCAGGGTTGGTATGAACATTTTCCATCACAGAGTATTTCAGATTTACAGGGTGTTCATTTCTGGATGGATCTGATACTCATGTTATTCTTAGGAAAATTCATTAATGAGGAGTTGCAATTTAAGGTGAGGTTTACTGGGAGGGTCAGGAATTAAAAGTTGTGGCTGGTTTTTTTTTTCCTTTTTTTTTTTTCTTTAATTAGACATAAGTACTGACAGGATAAAGGAATGCTTATTCCATGAAGGTGCTCATTTAAAGTGATTGCTCCCCTATTCTATGTGGCTATCAGTTATCTGGGGAGTTACATTATCAGACATACATTTTTATTCCTTTCCCATTCTGTTTGATTACACTATAAATGTGGAAGTTTTTAGGCTAAAGTTAAATTAACCATGCTTTTCAACTCTCCTTAAATCCATCACTGCAAATCAATTAATCAGTGATCACTCAGTGATACTGTAAATAAATAGTTTCAAATATTTCAAAACTAGGTGTGCAAACTCCCTCGAGTGAAACCTTGTTCTTTTTGGGTTTTCTTTGTATCATTGTATTCATTCTCTTGTCTTTCCTTCTAAGAAGAGTGTGTTATGTCTTAAGTGCAATAAAATACAGTTTCTCAGGAACTCACATAATGGAACTTAAATAGAAGAAACAAAGTACCCCAGTTTTTCCTAATGAAATTAAGCTTTTGACTTAAATGTTGTTTATAACCTTTCAAGTTTTTTGTTTAAACACACAGAATTATTATATACATCTTATGTTGTATATAATTTCTTTGCTTAAAAACAAATTCTAGTCCTGGAGTGCTAAAACCCAATTCTGGTGCAATTTGGTAGTTTTAATGAATATGACCAAGGAGAACATCATTTATATTAAATATTAAATATATAAAATTGTGCTTTGAGTGAATAAAACAAATGAAACCATTACATTTAAAACATATAAGAGACAAAAATTATAAACCCTACACAGGGAATCAAGTATAAGCAAAAATAACTTATTTGATTTGTGGTTTAGCTGAAGTTTATATTATGAACAAAGTATCACAAATCCTTTAAAGTGTTTGGAAGGGGAAGGAAGGATGAAGTGAGTCACTAAAGTAAATTTTTCCTTTCTTTTTTCCCCCCACTCCTCTCCCTCAGGATGCTTTAACACTTGAAGACGAATGTTTCATCAGAAGCACTAATGGCTGTTGGCATGCCTTGGATAAGGTGGTGACCGCTGGATGTCATTTGTTTCTGTTCACTGCAGAGAGACAAAATTGACTCCATTTGGAGTTGAGAGCAAAAGCAGAACAGACCTCTCAAGATGACTGATCCTATGATGGATTTTTTTGATGATGCCAATCTTTTTAGTGAGACCTTAGAAGGTTTGTCAGATGATGCCTTTGTTCAACCTGGACCTGTTTCACTTGTTGATGAATTGAATTTGGGTGCAGAATTTGAACCTTTGCACATAGACTCACTGAACCATGTGCAAGATGCTCAAAATCAACAAAAGATGAGTGAGTTTGATCAGCTGAATCAGTATGATTCACTGAAGCTTCACTCAGTAAATCAGTCTTTTAATAGCTCAGCTGACAATGTCTTATCACCACACTCTCAATTCAATTGTTCACCAGTTCATCCGCAAAACCAGTCCAATGGGATGTTTCCAGATGTGGCTGACGGTAGTCCTATGTGGGGTCATCAAACTGCCACAACTGTTTCAAATCAAAATGGGTCCCCTTTTCACCAAGGACATTCTCAGTCTATGCAGCAAAACAAAAGCTTTGTAGCACACCATGACTTTGCCTTATTTCAGGCTAATGAACCACAGCATCAGTGTGCCTCGCTACGGCCGCAGCAAAGCAGGAACAACACGGGGCAGGATGCTCTGAGTCAGCCAAAAGACTTCATGGAAGTTAACGTGTCTACTTCCCTCAGAGTCAGTGTTAACCACCCACCTTCAGTTTCTAATCCATCGACTTCACAGCAGCCTCTGTCCGTTCAACAGTTTTCTCAAACTGCAAGTGCTTCAATACATTTTTGTGGGAATCAAGAAGGAAATTTTGATGGACAGTCCCCAACTATTACTCCGTGTTCTGTCAGTAATAGTCAACAATTTTCATCTCCGTATTCTTACTCTAATAATCACATTTCTCCTACCAGCCTTCTTCAGCCTACAACCGCCCTTTCTACTAGCCAGCAGACACACGCTATCTCTGACTTCACTGGAAGCGATGCCTTTACATCTCAGACAGGGACCAAGCAAGAAACAACCGAGCACATGTTGAATCCTAATACACCTTTGAATTCAAGTACTTTTCAAATGTTGCATTCTGCGCATCCTCAGGGCAACTTTAGTAGTTCGAAACTCTCTCCTGTGAATATTAATTTTCCAGCTTCCACTGGTTCTGCTTCTCAGATAAGCCATTTCACTGACCCTATTGAAAGCAATGGTTTCACGTCTTTAGATGACAACTTACTTCATCAAGTGGAGACCCATAGTGAACCATTCACAGGACTTGACCCAGATGATCTCCTGCAGGAAGACCTTCTGCCACAGTTCGATGACTCTGCGTTTGTTCAGGATAGCACAAGCCATGTTTTAGACCATGACCTAGAACACCACATAACCCCACAGCAAGTGACACCATCATCCGAACTGGTTCGGGCACAGTCTCAAACTCAGATCCATCCTTGGCATTCTTCAGTTTCTAATCAGCACCTGCAAGGCAGAAGTCGTGCAACCTTACAAGGACAGGTATGTAGGGATTTCGGGAGTGGGGGTTTGAACTGTTCGATTTGGTTGATGGGGTGAAATGAATAATAGTGACTGGTGCTTGAGTCAAAGCATGATAACTGAAATCTCTGAGCTGTTCTGTGACCCTGAAAAAGTCTAGGTAACAGCTAGTTTAGGAGAAAAAAACATAGTTGATGCAGACCTTGCTTTCTCCTGCTGTTTTCTTATCACTGCAGAAAGCAAGACTTACATGATCTTATTCAGATAAAACGTTGTTGCTCCTTCTACTGCTTGTAATTCTGAAGTACAGCTGAGAAAATTCACTGGTTTATGATTTTGGTGCGAACATAATGGCTTATTTCCTTGAAAAATACTCAAAGAAACATGTTTTTAAGAGCTTTGGTAACGTTTGTGTTACGTTTCCTGCAAGAATTGCAGTGGTTATGTTGCTCTGTCTTCTGCTTTGTGTCTTTGTGCTCATGCTCATTGCCTTACACACTTATTATTCTTCGTTTTGATGTGATCAATAATAATAGAAAACATATAAAAAGCTGTGTGTATACTGGATTTTGTTACTTTTGGCTAAGCCAAAAAACTCAGCAGTTGTTTTAGTATAATGTGCACATCTACTGCAAGTATTCGAGTCTTCCACATAGAGGACAAGATGACATAAAAATCATTTTCTAATTTTCAATCTGCGCATTTCAAAACAGAAGCAACTCTGACATCAAACATACCCATTTAAAGCAAGTGGCTTTAAAAAGGTTTTAGTAACTGTTTTACTTCTGTATTTTTGCTACCAATACTCTCTACCTGAGACTATAGAATGCTGTCTTTCTGGGAAAAAAAAACGGAGAAGGCAAGGACCTTAACTATTGACTTTTGCTTTTACTTAGTTTGTAGGACACAGGCCTGTGAAGGAGACAATGTAGCATTTTTCTTTTCCCCCCTATTAATTTTATGTCATTAGCATAGAGATAAGGGCTTAACACGCTTAATCTTTGGTCTTGGTTCAGTAGATTGCTTCTCCATTACAACTTCTGCTTATGTTTATGGAGCATGTAATTGTCAATTCCTACCAATGAAACTTTTTCTGTAAATTGTGGTGGGAAGTTAATGGAACATGGATATCCAGCAGTGTGGTTGAGATGAGCTTGATTAACTGAATGATGCAGTAGCTGCAATCTGTTGGTTTTGATAAACATTTCCTTCCTTTCTCCTTCCTTACCTAAAAAAACAAAACAGGGCACCCAAGTAGCTACTCTTGTCAGAGATGTCTGTAACCTGAAGGCACAGGGGTGCAGCAGCTCGCAGGGGAAGGTGATCCTGCTGGAGTACGTGTGCAGTCCTGCCATGGGAGCAGCACCCACTCCCTTCCAGGCAGCAGAACGAGGGGTTGGGAACAGAGATATTGGAGCTCTTGAGCTCCCTGAGCATACTCCAGGTGAAGGGTGAAGAGGAAATGGATTCCAGGAAAAGTGGGGGGAGCGAGAAACCCAGGGATTAGTATCACTTTTGAGGAGCATGTGGGATATAAGGCAGGCAATGAAAAGTAGGTCTAATAAAACTTTCTGGTGCTGTGACTTTTGTATTGTATTTGTCAGAACCTTTTCAGACTTGCTCCCATCTCACTGACATTAGTTTTAGCACTTTGCTTTGTAACAAGGAATAGAGGGAAAGTTCTGAGATCTTTGGAGAGCCTTCAAAGTTTTGGGGGTTTGGTTTTGTTTTTATCATGCTGTAAGAACAAAGCAATTTCGCAATATTTAAAATTTTAACATTTTTCCTCTTTGAAATGCAACAGCCAGAAACCAGATAGTTATAAAACTGCTTGGTTTGTTTTTTATTATTTTGGGGTGTGCAATAAATTGTATAAATTGGATTCTGACCTTGAATTTATCTGGTCAGACAGATGTTTAATATTTCCTTCAAAAACTGGTTGTGAACTGGTAGCTGTCAAACTATTGAGAAATGTACAGATGGGGGATTAACAGAAGCAAACAATGTAGAAGCCTCTTTAAATCAGTGGAGTATGTAGTATAGTAATGGAGAAATATGGCAATTACTGAAGTGTTTCAGATCTGTCTTTTGACTGACTACAATTCTAAGAGGGGCTTCAGTTGTAATTCTCACTTCTATTCTTTGGTCTCTTTTTAGAATTTCAAGTTCAAGACGAGTTGGTTCTGTTAGAGCTTTTTACAAATATGTGCAGTTTAGCCAGGGAGGAAGAAGGTGGGGTAAAGAGGGAAGGAATTTTGATCTTCCTGAAACTGATTGGCTTTAGGCTAGGAGTCAGGTGGGAAGGGATTTTCACAGGTTTCTTATGTAGAAGTTAAGGTGAGCTTTTAATTTTTTAAGAAGACAGTGTTCCATACTGGCTGCATATTGAAGAAACAATTAATAGTGAATTTTTTTTTTTCCAACAATTTCAGTTTTTTAATGGTCGAGGTTTTCTCAGAAAGAATAACTTTATTTTATGAAATAGTTAATGAACTGTAGGTCTTGGAATGGACCCGGTATTAGACAATCAAAGATCTTTAACTGTAGTTAGACTGATGTTATTTAAATTAAGGAAGAACATTAAATACTTGTTTCAGTATTTGAGAGCAAGCATACTCATAACATTTTTACTTGTATGGTTCCTTTTTTGATGGAAATTAATTTAAAAATTAATACAATCTGTTCAGTGTAATAATGCTGCAGAATTAAAAAGACTGTCTTATGCTGCTAATACACTTTCTGCTGTAATTAGATTAGAATTGTAAATAAATTGCACTCCTTATTTTACATCATGCATTTTTCATCAGTTTGTTCAAGAACAGAAAGTAAAGTGGAGAAATGCTGAAGACTCATGTAGCCTTAGCTTTGGCTTCTGATCTTTTAACTCCACTTAAAACTGGTTTGCATTTGCTAAGGCTAAATAATCTATTCGCTTTTCAGAAGGATGACAAAAGGCTTCAACAATGTTTTACATCTTTAGAAGAAAAAGGAAGTTGAAAAGATAATGTGAAGTATAAACTGTTGGAAAGATAATCTGAAGTATAAACTGCCCTAAGAGAAGTTTACAGCTGTCTCACTGTGTATGTTATTTTGTAAGAAGTGTTCTAATGTCTTCTGGCTGCCCACATGAAAGCAGAGATTACAAGTAATATGAAATGAAAAATATACTGATGAAAAATAATATTTCATTAATAATATAAAGTGTTATAGGATGAGGTGGTAGTCTTAGTTCTTAAATCATGTAATTAATTTTTTTCCTTTTTGTGACTACAAGTTTGGCACCTAACTTGACAATTCGGTATATTCATGTATTTGTGTATAAACTGACTTGAAACATGCAAGTGTTTTTATGCCTGCAAGCCAGAGCTGTCCTACCACTTCTTTTATAGAAACAGATGACACTAATTTCTTTGAAAGAATTTGTCACGCCTTTGTTGAAAGTTTGGCCAAGTCTGAACCTCGTAGATGATTGCTTGGGTGGTGTTGTACCCCAGGACATCTGTATATATCAGAATGGCATAACCTCATATATGAGCATATCATTGGGGAGAGAATTAAGTCTCACCAGATCCAAGTCCAGATTTATGTGCTGCTGAGATGTCCTGAATTGTCACAGGCTGTTTATCTGACTGTGGTGTCAGATGGCACTTTTATAACAATTCTAAATTCATTGTAGATGTGTATCCCTTGGATTACTCCACTTGTAAAACTCTTATCCTGCCACTGGCTGCTGTTCTACTTGTATATACAATCTTGGACTGTGAAGTTTTTATGAAAGAAACCCACAGTAAGCAGTGATGTGCTTTTTTGGCAAACTGTGAGATCTAAAACCAGACAGCTACTTGCTATATATGCAGTTATGGAAGATGTATTAAAATCAAGGATCTAGTGTTTGTGTGTATATATATACACACTATATTGTATAGATATAGTATAGTATTAAAATGTGTTTCTTATAATCTGTATGGTTAATTTTAAGTAAGCCTGTAATGAGGAAAATTTTAAATTAATGAATTGATCATACTATATAGAAGTTCTTTGTAGAACAGACTGGCTATTTTGTATAGTAAGTTTATAGGTCATGGCTCCTAAGTGTTGGTACAATACAAGATTTTACAATTATGGTGCTGCTCTATGCGTGTGGCTTGGGAAGCAGTGCAATATTCAGTGAGACTGAGCGTAATAAAATACACATCTCAAAATCTGTCCTACTTTGCATCATCTTGCATCTTTGAATCAAGTCAAAGGTTGGACTTGATTTTGGAGTCTTTTCCAACCTTCATGATTTTATGATTGGAAATCTAGACATCTGTTCCAGTAAGCATTTGGGTTGATTACAAATCATATATTGTAATTTTGATATTTAAAAAACCTTCATACCCCTAAGAACAACTCACAGATCAAAAAAGGCCTAAGTGCTTATTCTTCCTAAAGTGCTTAATAGTGCTGGTATACTCCCATTACACATATTCACTGTATTTACATTGTTCCTTTAATTAGGGTCAATTTTATGGGTGACATCATGTTAACAAATGTTAATCTTTAAGTTTCTTTTTAGGCATTTTTACAAGTTGTATGCACTGGATTTAGTTTTCTGTGCCTCAAGAACAATTTTTACCTTCCTCATAGGAACTTAAATCCTGTACCACAGTGAGGCAGCAGAATTCCCAGCACCTAATGAGTTTATCATCTATGCTGAAGTAATGAAAGCAATCCCTCCACTGACCACCTTTGTGCAATATTTTGCAGATTTTTTTTTTTATTTCTGTGATTTGAGAAAAACCTGCACAAACAGGTGTGGGAGTGACCATGGCAAAGCTATGTCAAATGCCCAGAGTTAATGAGAAGAATAGGGCAGCATCTCTGAGCCTAAGTAGTGGAGTTCCTGGAATGAAATTCTAAATTATAGCTGTATATTTAATGTTTTCATTATTAATCTATGGCTTTTTGCCAATAACATATTACTCATTAAAAGAGCAATGTTTCGATGGCTTTATTTATAGTTGAATGTCTATGAAGCACTTGCTTTTGTATATATTATGTATGTTTTATATAAAACTCTTACACGTTTTATTTTCTTAAAACTGCAAATTGTATAGGTTGGGGAAAGAAAGTACATGTTTGTGAGATAAATTTGTAACACATTTACTGATGAGTATAATTTTTATTGTCTCCATTTTAATTTCCCCTGTTTTGGCTTTCAAAATAAAACTGTGTAGTAAGGGCAAGACAAAAGTTGCTGGGCTTTTCAGAACAGTGAAAATGTGCCAGAGTATCTGTTTTACAGTTTTAAAAGCTTATGAGTTTGTTGGTAATTACTGTTGAGTAGAATTAAATTTTTTCACAATTTTTTGGATCTATCATAAATGCTTTTCTTAAACCTTTCTTGAGAGGGTCTCTCTCAACTGTCATCACTTGTCAAATAATTAGGCTGCCCAATTCTTTGTGTATGGCTCCTCTTTAAAATTAAGTACTTGCTGTTATAAGGATTGTCATAATATAATAATATATTTTTTCCTGCAATAATTGCACACTTATTAAATAACTTCTATAATTGTCTTTGAAATGTGCCAAAAAAGAAGCATATTTGTTAACAGATGGGAGGCATAGGAAGAAAGCTTCTGGCTGGGTCAAATTGCAGGAGTAAAATAGCAAGGTGAGAGTAGTTGATAAAAATAAGTTAAATTGATACTATTTTTTTAATGATAATTCAGGGTAAGTGTGGTTGAATAATCTAAATAACTATTTAGAAATAGATGTCTTGTTAACACTGAAAAACTATAAAGCAATGCATTACTGCAAGAGTACTGATATAATCGTGCAGTCTTAGTGTCTGGAAGAAGTGGTACCTAATTACCAGAGAAAACAAAATCCATGTTAAATTGTCTTTTAAAGACAGCAACACATTCTATAGGCTGTTAAAGCTGTAGTTCAATATAGGCCTAAACTATAATAAATTATGAGGGGAAAAAACAGTTTAAGGGAAAAAGTTCCTAGACTTTCATTTTGTGTTGTATTAATGCAACGTTTAGGCTATGAAGTGAACTGGGAAACTCCCTCAGGTAGAGAGAAACTTTGCACTTTTTTTGTCAAAGGTGTTTTTCCAGAATACAAGGCATGGTTTAGTTCTCTCAGTTGCACAGGATCATGTTCCATAGAAACAGTGGAGAGGAGCTTGTCATGGCACACAAATATCTGAAGGTGTTGAGAGCACAGGGCCAGGCTCATTCCAGTGGTGCCCAGCGACAGGACAAGAGGCACAAACTGAAAACACAGGAGCTTCCATCTAAATATGAGGAAAAACTACTTTACTGTGAGGGTGACAGAGCTCTGGAACAGGCTGCCCAGAGAGTTTCTGGAGTCTCCTTCTGTTCAAGAACTGTCTGGACAGCATCCTTTGCAACCTGCCCTAGGGTGTTGACCTGCATGATCTCCAGAGGTCCCTTCCAACCTCAGCCATTCTGTGTTTCTGTGAGAAAAGGAGTGAGAAACACTCCTTCTCACATTATTTTCTGCAGTACAGGCAAAATAATTGTGCATGGGCCTGCAGCCTTGAATGCAAAGAGAATGCACGTGGACTCCTTCTGAGACTGTCCATTGGCTCCAGTAACCACTAATCTGCTTCAACTAACACTATTATCTAAACTCTGCATTTTTGAGTGGCTACGAACACACCATTGCCTGTAAAACTTCTAGAGCAGCATTTTATCTTGAGACATTTTGTAGAAAATCAACACTTTATGAAGTGTTAGTGAAGTGTTGTTACTGAAAGACAAGCAGAACTTGTAAAGATGTTAACCAGTAGAGTGATTTTGAAGCCAGAGAATCTGAAGTACATTTGGAATTCATGTGGCTTTTGTCCAGATGTCTGTGTTTTGTGCACTCAGGTTTTGCAATATCTTTTAGATATTATGGTAATTCTAAATATATAGATAGATCAAAGTAATTTCCAGCACTTTCCCTATCAAACAGGCTCCTACATCTGGAGAGGTATTGTTTTCTTTGTTTGTTATCAGATTAAAAAAATTTGTTCAATTTCCTGGTTACACAGATTTCTAAGAGAGTGTTTATCATCAGGTGTTGAGTGGATTGAATTTGGGAACTCTTAAGGCTAATAAATATAAATTAGGGGGTTTCTTAGGATGATGAGACTGAGAATTCTAATGCTGATTTGAGTAAGCATGATAAATGAAGCTAGGAATGTAGCTGTAGGCTAGAAAAGATGACAACTCTTACATTTTTGAAAGCTGTGTAATTTGTAGCAGAAATTGATTTTTCTTTCATAAATGTGGCAGGTTTTCTTTTCTGTGGATTATTTGGCTTGCATTTGTACTTGAGTTTTTTGTTCCCTTGATATCTTACTGAAGGCAAGCATTTTAATTTATATCTCATGAAATTGTTCCCATCTTTTACTTACTGCCTGCTCAGGAGTTAGTCTGTATTTGAAAATAATTTCAATGTTAGTTGCATATCATTTAGGTGCACATAATGCTGTTGAGCAGCATATTGCACGGCAAACTAGAATTAGTTTCATAGATTGGTAGGAAGGCCTCTTTTAAGAGATATTCATGGCCTCACAATTTAGTTTTAGTGTATATCTTGGAAATAAGAGAGAAGTTAGCCTTAATGTTAAAGAAGACATTGCAAATATTTGGTTCTGAGATTTTTGTGTATTTTCTTAGAGTTTAAAACATTGTTTCAAAAAGATAGCCCTACTGATAGGTTGTAAAAATAATCTTAAGTAATCTTAAAAGAAATTGTTTCACTGTACCTTATTTTTTTAATGAGTAGCACAATACAGAGATTAATAGTATTTTAAGAACTCAAAAGAAGAGCAGTCCTGCTTTTTGAGACTTGCGACGTGCTATGGGTTACAGTACCTGTTTGTATTCCTCAGAAGGATAAGATGCTGTACATGTGCATTGTTTTTATCTTTAACACACTGCAGCAGGTGCCCATGAAGCCTAGGTATGGCTCTGCCTGATGTGTAAACTGTGTTGTAGCAGGAACTTTGGTCCTTACAACTCTTAAAAGCAGAAACCAGCTGTTAGAGAACCCAAGCTGTCAAAGGGAAGGCAGGTAAATTATTTAAGGAACATCTGAGTGACAAAACCAGACATGTGTCTTACTGTCTTTGAGTTCAGTAAGAACAATTTTTAAAATAGATTAGGCAAATTTATTTTGATGTGTCTGCATTGTAGCTCCTATTTATATCGTCCTTTGGAGGATTCTTTGACGTGCAATCATGTAGTGTTTGAAATCTGATCAACTCCTGACACTACACAAGAGATGTGTTTCATGATGCCAGCCCAGTGTGCTTTCTGACTTAATGTGGTTTGATTGCAAATGTGTAGAGGCTTTGAGAGATTTTAGGAGATTTCAGAAATGGTGACCCAACCTTGCTTGTTGGGGACAGAGGTACAAAGGGGCTCCTGCTCATGACCATGCTTGGGGATGCTCTTGGCAGCACACTGTGGTCTCTAACTAGGCTGTCACTCAGCTCTGTGTTGGTGGCAGTTTCTGCTGACTTCAGTTACGTTAAAGAAAAGAATTTCTCCTGACCTTTACAGTGGATCTAGTCCTGCCACTTTTGCTAGTAGCCAGACTCACTTGAGATTAGAAGCATAACCATAGCAGTAATTTTTTGAGACCTGTCTTGCAACTTTTTCTGTTTGACCCCTACCAAAAGTTATTTTATGGTTATTCCTATGAAGCTCTTGGGTGCTATGTTCTTTCTCTAGAAATTTTATAGGAGGCTTTCAGGGAAAAAACAGTTTGATTTTTTGCTTTTTGGGTTTCATTTCCCTGAAATCAAACTGTTTTTCCTCAGTGGCATCCTCCGACTTGAGATTTTTTATTTTTGAACCATCACCTTTTTTGATAAATTCCTTTTCTTTAGGCATCTTGTTTTACGCCTTAACGAGGGGGAAGGATTTTGTTCATGAATATTTAATTAAGAAAACTAGATTCAATGGAAGTGGTTTCATTAGGTTAGCAT
This sequence comes from Erpornis zantholeuca, assembly GCA_013400515.1. Classification (NCBI taxonomy): domain Eukaryota; kingdom Metazoa; phylum Chordata; class Aves; order Passeriformes; family Timaliidae; genus Erpornis; species Erpornis zantholeuca. The sequence continues at coordinate 121,856 of VZTN01015777.1, read as the reverse complement.
AAGTGCTAAAGGACGCTTTTGTATTGAAGATTCTGGCATATAAAGCTGCTAAAGTAGTTCACTGAAGCTGAAACAAAAAATATGTAAGTTAGTTTGAATTGAAGTGGAAGAAATATACCCCCTCTGATTTAAATGGAAATATTCTGTGCAGTCAGTACTGATATTAGTGACTCCCCAGCTGTTGATGTTAAAAATAATTTTCCCAATTTCTGTCATATATATTTTAGTGTTCAGTGCTGTTTTTTTTTTTAATCTCACTAAAATTATGAACGTTGAAAACCTTTTGGATACTCTTAAGGTACCGAGTAATACTATAAAAAAAAAAAGCCACATTCAAAGAATAAGTAAACTTTTAAACTTACCTGCTTCTAGGGAATAAAATTATTGTAGAGAAATGCTACATGCTAGGCTTTCTGAATATGCAATCTGTTTTGATTTAAAGATCTTTCATGGCTGGTATTTCCCTCTTAATCAAATGATACCTCTTTTTCACATCTGTCATCTTTCACAATACTTTTGTGTTCTGCTACAAACAAGCACTGAAAATACATACTTTAAAAAAAAGAAAAAATTAAAAAGGAGACTGCCGATATTATCACAGGATCATTTTCTGGGACTGGCCAAGACAATGATCCATTGCAGTGTGTTTTTCCAGGAGCCTTTGTACTTTGAATAAGCTGGTTCACTTAGCTTCTAATTGAATTGTATTTTACAGTTGCATTCAATGTACTACAAAATGTGAGTAGAATTTGGTAAATTAGCCTTTTAAAGCATGCTGTGGAAGAAAATCTACCTCTGTGTTTTGTTCAATGTGTGGTTGCTTCTCTTACCTAGCCTGAGTTCCTTTTCTGTAGATATTTGCACAAGTGAGGCATTGAGACAAAAGGTGGGCAGCTTCCTGCTGGTTCTGAAGAGTTCTTGCCCACTTGCCCTTCCTCTCATCCCTTCAGTAGCTTCAGTGACTCCTCCAAGTAGCATAAGAGCACCAAGAATAGACTATGGGAGTGTTGTGCAGTTTACAACCCTTCACAGCCGTAATGTCTTCTGAATGTGGGCTGATAACAAACTGAGAGAGAGTGGAAGAACTGGGGGATAGTGGAAGGAAAAACTGACAGTAGTAAACTTTCTAAGCATGGAAGTGGGTTTTGTTCCAATCATAAAAATGTCTTCTTACAAGGTTACTTCCATGAAAGATGCAGAGGGAAGGAACACTGTAACTGAAGTTAAGTTTTGACAAGAACCAATGACCATTAAAGTCCTGTTGCTTTTTCTTGCTCTGAGATGGCTGCTGTGCTGGTTTCTTAGTGTGATTGGGACAGGCATGCTGAAGCTATCTTGGATGTTGGGATTAAGGGGAATAAAAAGCTCTTCATGTGACATTCTTGAACGTAGTTTGGGTGGGTTTTTGTCTTTTGGTCTTCTCTGGTTGGTAAGGAAAAACAGAACATGAGAAAACAACTTTCTCAGTGGCACACAAAAGTGGTGGCTATATAGAACATGGCTGAGTAAGTGAGAACTTGTGAAAATTCAGCTTAATTTTGAGTTTGTTGCAATTTTGTTTTCTGTTCTGAAGACTTTTGCAGTCAATTCTTTGTTATTTTACCTTTAAGTCATCATTTTAGAAGATTTTGTCAGCTTAAATTAGAGCAGTTTCAGTTAATGTTAGGTTTTCCTGAAGATTAAAAGGTCATAAAATTTTTTTTGAGGATAGAATCTATCTGGCTTTTACATATTAAATATATTTTTCCAATTGTAAAATCAGGCTTATGTATGTGTGAGCGTTCCGGATGAGGCAAATTCTTATCTGTACCTTCCAAAAAGGTGATGGATGATGTTAGATTTCAGTGGATTTAGGGCTTTATCTGGGGATTTTGAACCCTAATGACTACGCTTTTTAAAAGAAAAATATCTGTTTGATTTTTCTTGTCTATAACTATTTGGTGAAGTATTTTACAGATTTATTTCCAGATACCCACATAAGACTTGTTTCAAACAGTGAACTGAAACCTGACTTGCCTTTTATAGAGTAGAGAGTTCAGTCAACTCTGTTTTTTAAGGAGTCAAGTAATTGCAATATTTATAAAGTTAAGATGAGGCAAGAATGCAAGAAAGAAACTGAAGTTTTTCCTAGGCCATTTTGACAGTTAGAATAGATTAAAGTAGAAAATGAGAAGGTAGAGGTATGGCATGACTCTGAATTTGGTCTGAGCATAGTAACTCAATGGTGCATCCACCAGATACCTTGAATAGGATAATCACTTTTTTTTCATAGCCAGGAGCCCATGGTTTTCACTCATGGTAAGTGCAGTGATGCTGCTGGTGATGACCCCACCCCATAGTGCACCACGAGGTGTGCACTGCATCAGGCTTAGACCAATTCAAGTTCTGAGTATTCCTGGCCGTGCATGTGAGAAAGAGCACTGAGATGTTTTGCTGAGGCAGTGGGTTTTGTTGGCATTGTCTGCCATTTTCCAAATAGCTCTTGCATTACAGACTGGAACCCAAGAGAAGTGGGTACATGATGGGCACAGAACACCGAGCCACTGAAAACTGAAACACATTAAATGCAGCAGCTTGGCAGAGCAAGCAGGATGAAGTTCTCAATTTCTTTCATTTCCTGGCAATTTAGTATGCTCTGTTACATAGTGCCTCCTTTAAGAGTTACAGTGCAAATTACACACAGGTTTTTATACCACTACTAAATATTGAGAAAAAAATTCTAAAGATATTTGGCACTGAGCCCCCAAAATACTTTCTTCAAACAATCTCTTCCAAATGGAAGCAAAATGTGTGCTGCAGACTCATTCTGTAACTTCTGATGCTGCCTCTGCAGCATGCCCAAGTTAGCAGCTGCTTGCATGGATGTGGCTTGATCTTCCCCCATAAATGATAGGGCAGGTCACTGGTGAAGCAGCTGCTACTAATGACAATTATGGTATTGTCACTATATTAGTGGCAAAATATGATTAGTGATATTAATACTGGGTTCTGTAGCATTGAGATGTGAAACAACACCCCAGAGAGTGTGTGATGTGCCAACAGGTGCATGTTTCGTCTTAGAAACATGATTAGTTTAAGGTTACTGACCTTTCCATTAGTGTTCTCATTTTCACAGAAATTTAAAATTTGGTTATAAGCATGGTGCTAAATGCCTTCTGAGGCATAAATTACATTCACATCCCAAATCACAGATGTATGTTCTGAAGTGATTGTTACACAGATAAAAACTCTTGTCTGGCCACAGTGCTGTAATTGTTAGCCATTCATTTACCAACATTATAGATAACAGGTATGGAAGATGAAAAAGACTCTTACCTGGTATCTTTTTCTTATTTTTTTTTTTTCTAAATCTATCTGTAACATGTCTATTTTAATTTGGGTTAGGTTTCATATATGTGTGTCTTGATATTCTGTATCCCTTAAACACTGAGACATTCCTTAGCAGTGATAATAAGTTAGAAAAAGAAGGAAGTGTATTATCAGCATATTGAAAGAACCACAATTTGGAATGCTTCATTGGCTCTCTTAAGAGTTCCATATATGCACCAAAGAGAATGGAAAAATGATTGAACCCCACAGATCTTCATTTGCCAGTGTTCTTGGCTTTGGGAAGCAATCCCAGCAGATGGCAACTGTTGGACAAGAAAATAAAAATCAGTTCAGAAGGATCTCTGAAGGGAGTTCTCTCTGGAGAAAAGAAACTCAGAGGCATATTGAGGTGATCTTTCCATTAGTTGTGGCAGTGTACTGTCTAAAAAAACCTACATCTTGCTGGGATTGTCATGCAGCAAAGGAGATGCCTTTCTGCATGCATGTGGGATGATACACATTGATATTATAAGTAATCTTCTACAGCTGGACTCTGTCAAGGCTGTGAGGTTTTTGGGTTTTTTAATAGATATACTTTTTAATTACAAATGCATCATTAAAAATCAGTAGAGGAGTTATTTTTGCAGACTGTTCTAGAGGAAAAAAGTTCAGAGTGCTAGAATGGAATTCAGAAGTCACTGAGTTGAGTTCATGCTTTTGGGGATTTTTAAAGTTGCATTCCTAAATATAATTTTATAAATCAAATGATGAATGGATATACCTTTAAGGTTTTTCACTGCAGTGGGTTAGAAGCAACTGCAGTTTTCAAATTTTCATGTGATTATACTGTGAAAAAATGAGAAGCTAATTTGGACTAAGTCATCAAACTATTGATTATTGTAAGTCTTGCAATTTTTTTTATTTGTACAATGGTCCTGCTATTAATATTATTTTGGTGACTTGACATGCACAGAGATGGCCTTGTTTAGTAATAAATATGAACAAAGGTGATGTGATAATGCATAAAGATCAAGTTTCCAGGTGGCTAATTTTAGCTGCTTTTAGTGCAGTTGATGTCAAGGTCATCTTGATTTCTTTAAGACCTGGTAGACTGTCAAGAACATGTTATGCTCTCAAGGCAAACAGTACTTGGTCTGAGCATCATCCTGCAGGTGTGTACAGCTAGCAGTAGGAGTGAAAGAATCACTCAAGGCATTGCAGATGTAAACCTTAGCTTTCTGTTGTTAGACTCATTAGGGTCATAATTTAGCTCTTAGTGGTAGCTAATCTAAGTGGTCAGTGGATCCACAAGTTAAAAACATTATTGAAATAAAGTGTATTGTATAATTCAATCACAAATGTGTGAATTGTTAAAATTTCAGAGAAAAGTATTGTCAGTTCTTAGAATATATCAAGAATGGGTCCAACCAAGGAGAGATACTTAGTCTGAAAGCATTTGTGCACACACAGAATTGAAAGTAATGCCCCTCTATTGTGAATGGCCATAGCTACTGTAGGAAAGGTATTCTTACAGTGGAAGCCATGTTTTACTATTGGAACAGATAAGGCAGGATTTGGGAGGGTTTTTTAAGAGGTAAAAGTAGTTTCAGTGTTAAATTCACCTTCTCCTTCAGGCATCCTTTGTAGTAATACGTAGAGGATGTAAAGGAGTTATTTGTTGTTGTGGAGAAAATGAAAATGGGTTAAGGCTTTAGAGGAGAAAAACCCGATGTCTTTAAGAGTTGAAGATGGTGGTTTGTCCTTGCTGGGGGAAGGACTGTTATGCCAGTGAAAGTCTTCAAATGCATGTCTTAGGCAACCACAACAAAGTGTTGGTGGAGATGCCTTTCTACGAAAAGCTTCCTTAGCTGAGTACTGCTGGCTATTGGAAAGATGCTGTCATGATTCTGCTTCTTGATATTATTGCCTGGTAACTTGACTGCTTTTACATTAGTTTGACTAAGAGATCATTCAGATATGTGTTGGGTACCTTTTACTCCTTTGAGACGGCATGTCACATGCCCTTGAATAGTGCCAAAAAGATGCTCCCCTGGCTGTGAATCAGGGCATGTGTGGGGAATTCTACAGCTGTTGTCTGATCTGTTCCCTGAGTATTTTTCTGGGCGAGCTCTGCGGTGTGAGCACCACCAGGGCCCATACCTGCTGCTGCTAATGGCTTTTGCAGGCAGCAGCAGTAGTGTGAATTTGAGGTGATTCCTGCCAATTTCCCTGCTGCCCACAGGATTGCGTGGAGCAGCAGGGAACTGACAGGAGGCTTGTTCGCTGCACTTGGCTGCTGCTTGGCAAAGCCATTAGCAGCAGCAGATACCCTGGAGCTCCCTCTGTGCAGATTCAAGACAACATTGCATTGCTTTGCATTCACTCATATTTGGATTATCTCTGCAATTATGAGAAGTACCAACCTATTTTTCTAAATAAAATCTCGAGTTTTTAAATATGTGGTGGCCTCAGGGTTTTCCTTTCCACCTTCTCCTATATGTCAGTTAAAAACTTTTTTCTTATTCTAGATGGAATAGGTTTGTAAGCCATTGTTGAGATGATATATTCCTTTAGGATGTTTATCTGTGTTCTGTCTCACTGAGGAGGGGTTACCCTTTTTTTTGTAGAGGCTGTGTAGCTTTTGAAATGGTTTTCAGTGTCCATGATGATTTATAACTGTTTAATCACTTTTTAGCTGTGCATATTTTTGAATCATGAAATTATTACCAGAATAAAAGACCTCTGCTGAATTCAGTGGCTTTTGTTACTAAGTACACACAGATCCTGTCCTCTGTAGTGCAAGCGTGTTTCACGTTCTAACCTCAAAACACTTGTGTTGCTTTCCAGTTTTGGTTTTTGTGACAATTTTGACTTTCTTGATGAAGGTTTCATTACAGATTTATTTAGCTTAGAATGGCTGGCTGGTGCATTCCTGCATCTTCATGAATGCCATTTTCATATGGTTAGAAATGTCATAGCAAAACATAAAAAAACCCCATGGTCTGGGATTTCTAACAAACAGCTTAATGTTTGTGCAGTGCAGGAGACTGAACTCGAAGGGCTAGTACAGAGCAAGATGCAGAGGGTCAGCCTGAGGAATTATAACATAGAGGAGCCTCGTCCAGCATACTCACAGTTCTACAGTAAGAGTGTAGTTAATGTTGTTGAGGAATAAACTGGGAAGCAGATTTGAGCTCTGAGAAAATGTAGCAAAGAAACTTTCTTTTAAATGAATAAAATATATAGGAAGAGACTGTAAAAGGATTCACGAAAAAGCCACCACTTCTGTATTGCCTACTTAATTATTAAGCATTTTTGTTTGTTTCTTAATGGCCCAGGAATGTTCAAGAACAGACCAGTATAACAGTACTGGATTTAGTAGCATTTGGCTTAGAGCTGAAATCATACCAAGGGTACATTAGGAATGTTTCTTTTTTGTATCTCAAAATGCAAAATAGTTGATTATTTACCATTTTTACTACGATAGGAAATAATTACCCTAAGTAATAAATCCCTGTAATTTACTATAGTTACTGTAAGCATAATGTAGAAACATCTTGGCTAAAGTCCTCAAAAATAAAATTAAAATGTAGCAATTGTCCTTGTGATGTTGCTGCATATTTACAGAAATATCCTTGAATCTAAGTGGTATTGTTAAGAAAACAATCCATTTAAAGCATTGGTACCACTAACGTTTCCAATGCACAAGGAACTTAATTTTGAAATTAATCTTAAATCAAAATGAAATTATCTTTTAGCGCAATGACTAATATTAACAATCTCAAAATCCTTGCCGTATTTTACATTTTCCGTGGAAAAACATATATCTTGCAAAGTAAAGGTATGTGTATATATTGAGCAAAACAGAAATCAAGTCCTGATCTTTCTTCATTCTTCTTGAATGGGCTTTGAGAATCAAGGGTATTGCTAGGATGGAGCTATGCTGTCAAAAGCCCTTCGGTTTTTTTTTTGTTTTGTTTTTTTTTTTTTATAATAACCTTGCAAAAACCCCAATCTTCTTTTTGGTTTATTTGATATGTTCACAATACGTATTTTAAAACTTGTCTGATTTGTTTAAAATAGCACTTTAACCCAACCTGGGAACGAAGAGGCGCTTACCAGAGAGCCGTGTCCTGAGGAGGTCTTCACCGCAGGGTCCCGCAGGTCTGGGCAGGGGCAGAGGGAGAAAACCGAGGAGTTCTTCCATTTTCTGTAGGAAGCAGGGAAGCCTGTCAGCAAATGATTATAGTCACTGTTGCCATCTTATAGTAATGAAGTAAATGCAAGAAAAATAATAATTTAAAAAAAATCATAAAGTATATTGGAGAGCAAAATCTGTTTGTGAGGCCACAGGCTCGGCTTCGGCCGCTGTCCCCTCGTGCCCTCCCCCGGGGCTGGAGCCGCAGGGTTGCAGTGCAGCGAGGTCCAGGACGGAACAGCGCCCGGTTCCCACGGTTTTCCAGGGGAGCGAGCAGCCGCTGTGGGCGGCGCTGCGGGCGGGGAGCGGGAAGGGTTAAAGCCGATCCCCGCGGGGGTTAAACGCGGAGCCAAATGGAATAATGACGGGTAGCACCATCTGCTGGCCTAGTTCCGCGGGGAGCGGGTCTAACCAGCGCTAATATTGGCGCTGATGCCTTTTGATGCTTTGTGCGTTTCTTTNGCTGAAGCGAACGAGCGCTCGGGGAGGGCTCTGCGCGGCCCGGCTGCCGCTCGCTAAATAGGCCATTTAGCAATCTTCTCCCCATGCTTTTCTCCTGAGCACTGCCGGGGTGCTGGAAAAGCGGAGGGCAAGTCTTTGTCTGATGCCAAAAATGTCTTCAGTGAAGAGGCCAAGAGGAAGGGTAAGTGAGAGCCTGAATGAGTGGGAGGAGGAGGGGTTCTTTGGGCTAAAAGGCTAATGGGATTGAATAACCTTCCTTATTACTGGCTGCTGCTGCGGGAGCCGCATCGCCATCTTGAGCTGTTCCCGAGCTGGGTCCGGCTGTTTGTTCCAGCCCCGGGGCTTTAAGGTGGCATCGGGAGCGGCCCCATCCCTGCCTCCCGCCCCCGCCGCCCATGAGGCACCTATAGAACATGTATCCCGGGAAGTGCACGGGGTTTGGCCAGAAAATGTGTTTGGAAATTCCTGGTGGCTTTTCTTCCTGCTCTAGGCAGAGGCGCATTTACGGGTGAGAACGTAACATAACTGTTATCTGCTGGGGTTTTGTGTTTGAGTAGGAAATTCTTTCCATTCCTCAGAGGGGGAGGGGAGGAAAGCAAAAACATGTCTTCTGGCTGGCTGCAGGAAAGGCTCATCAGCCCCGTAAACAATTCTGCGTCCATGAAACCGCAATTAAAAATCCGAAAATAAAAAACAAGTTACGTCTTTTATCCAAGGCATGGAGCATATGTTGATCTAAATAAAATAAACACTGCTTTCTGATCAGTTTATGGATATAGAGCTGTGTAATTTTAGTTTTGGTTTTATCTTTTGTCTGTTTTTTAATCTTGGTGTTTTTCGAGCATCTGTTGTGTTCATCACCGAGTTAGTCCTGTAGATTATTCGTCTGCTTTAAGGTAACTGTAGTCCTGGTATCCTACCAAAGGCAAAACACTGATGCTTCAGGTACCTTCAGGATCTCCTCGCTTTTTTATATTTTACTGAAGGTGTTGGAGGTGTGTGTCAAATGTATGGGAATGCTGCAGAGGTTAAGGATTGCTTTCTTTAATTAGGGGTGGAGAGAAGGCTGAGAGATTTCAGAAGGATATTTTTTACTGACTTTGAGTACTTGGATTGGTTGTTTAAACCAATGTAGTTATTTTGAAACCTACAGCATTCTGTGGTATAAACTGAATTCCTCATTTTTGTGTCCACATAAGTCCCTGGCAGTTACATTTTTTAAAAATGCATATGTGTATGAAAAAATGTTTGTACTTTTTCTTTACGTTTTTAAAATAAGGGGATTTAATTTACTTTTTGTTTCTTGCTACAGCCTCCTTCCAAGAAGACTGATGGTTCAGGATCATATACTAAGTTGCAGAATACCCAGGTGAGGGCAATGTCTGAAAAGAAGCAGAAGAAAAAAGCAGACTCAGAAAGTAAACAAGAGAAGGCAAATCGAATTATATCTGAAGCAATTGCAAAGGCAAAAGAGAGAGGAGAGAGAAACATTCCACGAGTAATGAGCCCTGAAAACTTCCCCAGTGTTTCAGCTGAAGGAAAAGAGGAAAAGAAGGGTAGAAAAGTTAAATCCAAACCAAAGGATAAGGAGAGCAAAAAGCCGAAAACTGGTACCTCATCCAAAATTAAAGAGAAAACAAAAATTGGGTAAGTAGATTAAAGCATTGTCTGTCTTCTCTTCAGACTGTAAATCCTTGATTAAAATGGAAACTGCTTACTGATAATAAAATGTTCTCCTCTGCTGCCTACACAAAATTCTTCCTGATTAAGTCCATGTGTGGACTCTCTCATTCAGGAACAAGAATGCTCTGTTTTCTCTTCAGATAAAATCGCTGTAGGAGTATCTTTTTGAAAGGAATTATTTTAAATTCATATTCTAAAATATTCTGCACTCCCTTTGAAGCATAGACCCAAGATCTTTTATCTAGTGTTGTAATCAGTTCTGACTCCAATATAAGTTTTTCTGGATTATAAATGCTGTCTTTATAAATTTTGGCATGTAGCTTCAATACAGTATGCTTGATAAACTGCACGGGAAGAAATTAGAAGTTTAATGAATTTGTAAGCAAGAGACTATTCTTACAGATATGACATGTATCAAAAGTAAAGCACATATTGGAAAAATTAAATTCTAAAAGCTTTGTATTCTTTGGTCATATCAGTGTAATCTGGCCTCTTAAAATTTTTGTAGACTCAGCTGAGTCAAGCTGGGTGGATACCTTGGGGTGAGGAGCTTTCAGAATGCTTTAGGTGTTAGAATGCTTCAGGAGTTGGCTCATCTTGGGAGTCCAGAGCTAACCTACATTGCCTGTTTACTCTTAAAGGAAAGTGTGTGATTTCCAATGTTAATTAAGTACATCAGTCACAACTTGAAATGGAAATCTTAGCTACAGTCTGATTTTTATTTTTTTAAAATCCATGCTCTTTTTGCAGTAGCAGAAATATTAACTGGCATATCTCTCAAATTTAAATGTCTCATATACATATGTATATTTTCATGTATGGAGCAGAAATGAATGTTCTTTTAATCGGCCTATTTCTCTGCATTTTCTTTTTTTTCTTCTAGAGATCAGTGCTTTTCTTACATGTTTGAAGTAAACAATTTTGAGTAGTTATCCTGTAGTGTGAAGGTTACTGCTCTATACTCAACTTCATTATTAGCATGAACTTTCATGGTGTTAATTTCTTTCTGTGCTGTTTATGGGTTGGCATATGGTGCTGTTTGTAAGTGCACTGAGTAGTGCTTTCTTTTCTTTTTTTCTTCATCTAGTTTAAGGTGGGATTTTGGATGTGTACTTCCAAAGTTGATTTCACTTTCGTGTTTCTGAATTTACTCATGTTCTATAACATTCTGTGGGTCTGTCTAATCAAAAAACTTACATACCATTGTTTAGGTAATGTCAGTTTCGTGAAGCTTTGTGGTTTGTCCTTAGTGTGCTTTTTATCCATTCTTTTGGATAATTGAAAAAACCTGCCACAGTATCATCCTTATGGTATAATACATAGTTGCCATACTATTTTTACTGGTTTTAAATGAACAAACAAACAAAAAAAGTGAGAAGTAAACTTACCTACAATTTATGATGGTACAGTCAGTTTTGTCTTGGTGAAATGCTTTGCTGTGGACACTTAGGATCAGTTTCCAGGATTTCACCAGACAGCATCAGTTGAGAATGAGACATTTCTCAAACTGTGTTTTTAACTATGGTGTTTGTGTTCGATGCAAAGTGTACATGCAAGCTGCTAGAGGAGCTCCCATTTAATTATGGTCAGTGTTTCATAATTTTGCATTGAGCTGTGAAGGTTTGCCTCCCCATTATTTACCAGTTTAATCAGCTAATGCCCCAGTAGCACTCTGCTAACTTAATCATGATGCTAGGTATTGCTTTGTGTGGGATACATACCTAAAGATGCAGCAGTCAGGTCCTGGTAAGGAGCTGGGAAGAGTCTTCTAGAACCATGTATTACGGATTTCTGTTCATATTCACAGAATTCCATTTTATTTAGATGGACAGCAGCAAATCAAAAGCTTTGAGACATCCAGATACTTCATTTTTGTATCCAAATAGATTCATATGTTGTATTAAATTAGCACTATTGTATATTACTGATATAAATACATAAAATAATAACTGTTTAGCAAGGAATATACCATTGATTTTGCAGAGCAGTAATTGCAATAAGGCCTTGATTTTTTAAATGAATAATCTTACCAAACTGCTTTCTATGCAAATGTAATTGCTGATATTATAGTAGAATAATTTCTATAGAATCACTATACTTGTCTTTTCAACCATGGTTAAAAAATTGAATGATTCATAAAATCTGCTTTATTCAGAGAAAACCAGAATTAAATAATGAGGAGTATAGAAGGGTAAACAGCTCTTGTAGAGTTTTCATCCTATCTTCTGTTCTTGAGAATATATTTCTTAATGAATCTAAGCACATCTGTGGAATTTTTGTTAAGTCAAAATAAGATTGGGTTTTTAAGCGTGTGGGTTGCTCCATTGATTTTCTCGTTACCTTAAAATCAACTTTGACTGAATCTTGGGAGAAAATTTTACTATGCTAAAATAATACCTGTAAAAGACAAGTGCTTTATTGGGTGGGAAGGGGAGATCTCAGTTCAGTGAAAATGGATTCTTTCCTTGGAAAGAAAGATTTTTGAGATCTGTTTAAAAGGGGATGAAAAAAATTAAAATTATTTTTCAATCAATAATGAGAAAACCTTTAAATTATAAACATATATATACATATTTGTATATATAGCATTCCTTGCATTTAATCAGAAAACAAAACCTGAAGTCCCCTCATGTTTTAAAAACATAAGTAAACAATTTCCAACTGTTAGAAGCTATTATGAACTAATTTTTCTGCAAGCAGTGTAGTCATGAGTGAAACCTTAGAGCCAGTAAAGGTTTACAATGCCCCCCCCAAAAAAATAAAGATACATTTTGAATAGTAGTGGAGAATTTGTTCGGGTGCATCTGCTCTTCCATTTTAGGAGTTCTACTGCGATATGTCCATTCCATATGAATACATTTCTTTTCATTCCAGGTTTTCTATAGCAAACTCATTTAACTTGCAGGAACTATTGAATCTGTTGATTCAGTTTGGATTTGGAGTGTCAGAGCAATGCAGGAGGTGGTGCAGAGTTGTGGGTGCTTCAGAAGATCTGAAGTCACATGTATGTTTTGTGTGACTCCTGTTTCATTTTTGCAGGCCAACAGTGTCTGAAACAATAACAAATATGTTGATTTATCTTTTTTTTAATATATATTTGGGAAATAGTTTTCATCTGGTCTTTCACATCTGTGCTTGCAGCAAACACAGCCTGTTCAATACAAGCACAGTTGTATTCTCTGTAGCCCAGCACTCAAACAGCAAACTCTTACTTAGATTGTGATCATAGACTTTGACCTTTTCCAGGGCTTTCTTCTGTGTAGCAAGTTCTGTGTTGCTGTCGGGGAGGATTTTCAGTTACAGTTGAACTGTAAAAGCTGCTCCTGTAGGGCTGGAACACTAATTGTTGAACAGACCTTGATAAAATTGCCTAGTAGCCATCCATTAAAAAAAAAAAAGTGTGCTTTTAATTGTAATACAGCTTAGCTTTTACTGAAATTGAGTAGCCCTCATCGGGGATCAAGATGAGTTTTAACTACTATGTCTGGATTTAGGGGGCAGGGTGATTTTTCAGAAGTTTTTGTTTTTCACTGCTCAGACACAATCAGTTTGTGTTTGGTGGCTTCATGTTAAATTTATATTTTCCTTAGTAATTGTCTGAGTTCTACATGTACAGGAATAAAATATAGCATGATTCCTTCCAATTTATCATTGCTAGTTAAAAATTGCTAGCAGTTACTTTCTAGGCAGGCTGTAGTTTTTCTAAAGGTGAGGGTTAAGATTTTATTTCTCTGAGCTGTGGAATCAGAGAAAAAATGATTATTAATTTTAGTCAAGTCTATTAGAACTGGATTCAGTGGTTAGTAAAGTTTCTGTACTGTAAGTATTGGTGAAGATAAATGACTAAATTATATTATTACCAAGAACATTGTAGGGTGTGACAGAAATTATTAGAAGAATGTATGTATAATATATTTAGTATTACCAAATTAAGTTAACCAATTTGCTTTATGCATTGATTACTGATTAGGTCAAATCTTCAAAATTTGCTTTACGATTTCTCTGCAGACTGCAGAACCACTTTTCATATCCTGGCTGTTTACCAAGGTGTGTTGACCTTGAGGAATTTATTTAAACCCTTTAATATTTTTGCATAGAACTTGTTTCCATTTATAAGCTTTTTCTAATTGATTCTACTTCTTCCATCTAAGGTGATGCATATTTAAGCTAAAAAGTCTACTTCTTACCACTTCATGTGAAGAATTACGAATTTGTGAACATTCTCTTGTTCAAAAAAGTAGATTGGCATTTAGGTTTTATAGCTCTCAACGTATTCCCACCTACTCAAACATAAAATTAAATATCACAGCCCTGATGAAAAGCAACAGCTCTGCACTGATGATGTAAAGGACAATACAGTTGAATACATTTAGGTAATTTTTTTTTAATCACTGCTTAATTTAAATAAATAAATCCCCCAAATTCTAAGAACTCAATTTACAAATGTTTGAGTCAGAGTGGTAGTCCTTCAGTTCAAAACTGCTACCAGGAATGGCTGTATTATTTCTTGTGCTAAAAGAGCAATGGTGGATTTTGTTCATTAATCTTTGAATTATGAGGCAATGAATCCAGCAAGTGGAATGTAATCCTGTGTACTACTCAAATGAGTAACTGTCCTTGTTGCCTTGAAGGAGGTCTCACAAATAACTGTTTACAAGCAGTTTTAGGACCCAAGACCCTGACAGATAATCTTTGCTTGTTGATCTGATCTGTTAAGATGGTTTGAAACCCTTATAAACTCAGGAGGCAACTCCCCCTCAACCCTGAGGGGAGGAGGGTGGAGAGAAGGTGGTTCACCTGTTACATGGATGCTGTATTAAGTGTAAATACCTACAACTTAAATTTCCTGGGAGGCAGATGCTGGCAGTTGTCTTTGTTATTTCATGCCAGTGAGGCAAATGCTGGTGACTGGGTCTGTGGTCAGAAAGAAGGGGTGCTCCTTGAGTCTTTGAGTTCTGTTAGCTCATTTAAGGTCTTTACCTTGTGTCATGATTACACTGGCACATAAATTCAAGATTGGATCATCCTTCTGGGATGTTATTGCATGCTCTGAGCTGTGACTCTTGGTGGAGTTTTCTCTGCTCCCAGGTTGTAGTTTTGATGCATAAGTTGGAGCTAAGTGGCATCATCTAATGTTTCTACTGCAAGCTGTATGAATACAAAGTAGTCTGGTCTTAGCAAATAAATTTAAAACAAAAAAGCATTTATTTGTTAATTTGCATTATTGTTTCAATATTCTTTGAGCTTGAAATGACTGATAGTTAAAAAAAAAAAAATATTAGGAGAGTTTAAAAATCTGTGCACAGTCCAGAAGTTATTAATTTGAAATACAATTGTAGAATGAGACAGTGACTAATATGAGTGTGTTGCTATTATTTATTAAGCATATGCTAAAAGGGTAAGAGAAACTGGTTTTATACCAGCAAATTAATTCTCATTCAAGAGGATACAGTATATTGTCAAAGAAACTTCTGCTTTATACTTTTAGCTAAGTTTCTAGTGATAAAAAATTGCTAATACTGTTGATATTATAGGAGTTTTATTGTTAGTAATTTAACAAAGTGTTTTGGCTATAAATGATAGTATCTGAGAGGTGCCTTTGGACACTAATAATTAGTCACTTGGTGTTTCCTGTTTTGAGAAAATTGAAGTAAAATGATATATTAAAAGCATGCAATGAAGGCCAGCTGTACTTCCTGACATGCCTATTACTTATTTGCTGCCTTTTTCTTTCTATCCTCTTTAATATTCTGTTTTTCATTCTTTGGAAGGCTTTGAAAAGTGTTTATCATTTTAAAGCTCTTCAGAGTACTGACAGTGTTTCCATCACGTTCTCTGCTATCAAACAGAAGGGGAATGGAGCATGTTCTTACTGGTTCTCATTTATAAGAAAAAAGCTGCAATGCTCCTCCAGTAGTGGTTCTTTGTAGCTCTAAACCATTATAGGAGTCATGCTAAGGATCAGAAGTAATATTGGCTCATGAGAAAACTTATTTTTAAACTTTTTTTGTGGTGCAAGTTTCTCAGCATCTTTGGTTTGTAGTTATAAATGAAAATATGTATGAAGAAATCTACAATGTCTAATTGTTAAAATATTTTTAGATGTTATGTAATAAGATAAATCTAAATTTAAAAAGGCAAGAGAAAGTGAAATTGGAGTGGAGTCTGGTGATATTATTTATTCCATGTCTACAGTGTACTGTGAACTTTTCATAGAAACAGAATAGATAGTTTCTGTTCAGAACAGTTTGTTTCAGGGTGGAAAAAGGGATTTTAGCCAAGGATCTTTATGCTTTCATGCAGAAATTTATAAACTGGCAAGAGAACTTGTTCACTCAATGAAAAATTTTCACAGAATTGATGCAGTTTACAAGCTTCTGAAAATTATTGTTTTCACATATCAGATTTTTTTAGAAGGTTTTGGCCAAAATATAAGCAGATTGCATTTTTACTGATAGAAATGTATGAGTTTAGCACCATACTGTTGTTCATCTACTTTTGATAGCAAGGAGCATTGTGATTCTGGGCACTGCATCAGAAAGAAGTGAAACTGCATTTATTCCTCTCATTGGTGCCATATCCATATAGAGGAGGAAACATTCTGATTGGCAGCATGTAGAGATGTTCATAAAAATTCAGGGAGATGCTTGTGAAGCACTGGGCATAGGGAATGCGAGCTCAAAGCACGACACAAAAGCGGACAGAAATGAAATACTGTGTGTAGGACTGCAGGGGTAGAGCAAGAGGTGAACCCAGGGAGGGCCTAAAACTAAGAAAAGGAGAGGAGCAAATATGCAAGGAAAGATGTAGCTAGAGCAATCTAATCACATGATTATCCCCATGTTCTAAAATAGAAGGTCCTTAAAATCCTCAGTATTCAATGGATAGTATTGCAACCCATAGTAAACTCCATATCCCTTAATATTGTGCTTCTTGAATACTAAAGGACCTTGGAGCCTAAAACAGTAAACAGTAGTGCATGACGTGAGAATAGGCTGTGGTTGCACACATACAATTGCTTAACATAGCAACATGCATTTATGGATTGTTTTAATTTACCATTTCACAACAGAGGATCAAAATTTGGAATAAAATTAAAGTTTGCCCAGGTACCTACCAGCTGTCAGCCTTGGAGATAAGTGGAGCTTAACTGAGCTGAGCAACATAAAAACTCTGAAGGTGG
>VZTN01015777.1:58017-104465 GCA_013400515.1 Erpornis zantholeuca | reverse complement strand
AAAATTAAAAAAAAAAAAAAAGATTCCTAATCAGAGCTTGAAAAGTGAGGGGAAAAAAGTGCTCAAACTAACCTTGAAGCCAGTAGGGAAACTAGTGTGTTCCTTGCTGAAATTATTTCCTGTGATTATGAAACATGTTTTCTAAGTAATAATTAAACTGAGAACACCTAACGAGCCAAGGACCAGAATTTGCTTGTGAATAAGCAGTTCTGTGATTATGCTGACTGCAGCTTCATTTCAACCTGCATCCATCAGTGCTGTTATCTTTGTGCTGGAAGTTAAAAAAATATGGGAGTGGGAAATCTTTTGTGGTTTTGGGTTTTTTTAACCTTTCCACTGAACATATACGTAGTGATTAAATATTGAAAAGCAATGAAAATGTTCATTGCTTCAGAAGATGGAATCTTCTGTAAGCCATGTTGCTTAAACTTTCCATAGTGTTTTGGTGTGAGCTGTTAGTCTGGATGTAGTAAATATGTGTGTGTTCTCTTGTTTGAGCACTTGCAGAGAGAAGCAAATGAGATATGTTTCAACAATTACATTCTCACCAATAGTATTCTCATCAGGTGACCAATGTATTTGATGTTATTTTGCTGTAAAAAAACTTGTATTGTCTGTACAGAGACTAAAATCTTTGACTTAATTTGTTTGTAACATGGCAGAAGCAGCTGCTGGAACACTTTCCTCATTTTGTGCTACAGATCTGATCGTAAGAGACTATATGAAATAGATATTTTAGGACAGCTCTCTAGCTGTGATTTTCTTGGACAGTTTGTCATTATTCTACAATTATGACGCTGTAAACATTATTTAAAGACGTGTATTTGGCACAAGTCAAATATGGAAAAATATTTTTGCACCCTTTAGTTAGAAACAAATCTAATGAATTGGTGTGATTTACAGTGTAATCTGTAAATCCAAACAAAGAAATAATTGGTGCTTTTTCATTAGAGTTTAACTAATTTATTCAGCACAGTGGTGGTTCTTAACATATTCTGATAGATTCTAAGATTACTTACAGATAAAACTACTGGATTTTGGATATAGCTTTGGGGCTTTTTTTAAGGGCAAAAAGGATTTGTTCAGTTCCCTAATTTTTATAATTTAATTACTTATTTAAGCATAAAAGTTTTGCATGTAGGACAGTTCTGAGTGATTTATAGGCAGTTCTCCACAGCTAATTTTTTTGAGTAAAAATAAGGGAAGATACATTTTACAGTGGTAAATTGTTAATGATAAATCATTTACTGTTTTCATCTGCAGGTGGTATCTCTGCTAACTTTGTGTAGTTTACCATTGTCAGTTGGTTTGGATTGTCATTTGATTTGTCATTGTCAGTTAAGTGTTGGGGTTTGTATTTCTGTTTTTCATGTAAAGATTTAAAATGCATATGATAATTAGGAATTTGTGATAGATAGTAAGGTAAGTGTAGAGAAGCTCACTAACTCTAGTGAGCAGTACTGTCTGCTGTAAGGTATTTGAGACCTGTTACTCATTTTTCAGACAGCAGTGCTATCTGAGTTTTATATTGACAATATGGGAGTTGCTAGTGTTGTGATCCTGAAGTTACATGCACTGGTGTACAGCATTCACTCAGCTGCTGTGGTTTTGTTTCTCACAGAAAGCTGATCATCACACTGGGCAAAAAGCAGAAAAGGAAAAACGAATCTTCAGATGAATTGTCTGATGCTAAGCAGACTCCACAGAGGCCACTGAAAGATGAAGACTCACAGGTAAGTAGTCAGTGTTCTTCTTTATAAATTCCCATGTGTTATTTCTACAGATATTTTTTCCCCTCTCTCCAGAAAGTTGCACTTCCTTTGACACAGAGACAGTTACGGCTCTGTGTATCTCTTAGGTAGAACCTTTCATGATCAGCCACTTTCCTCAGTTGAAAACCAGAAAATCCCATAGGGTAGAATCCCATTTCTGTAATGGGACATCAATGCCCTGCTTGTATCTGTTTAATTTCAGAACCCCATAGGTTTGAGACTCTGAGTACTTACACTGAGCTTGCAGTTAGACCTGATCCTTAGTTTGGCTGAGTGTGAAAATGCAGAGATTGTCTAATAGAAGGGGCATTTATCAGTGAAACTGGCTCTTTGAAAACTTTTTAAAAGTGTTTTTTCAAGCTTTTATATGTTTTTTTTCTGAGCTCTGCTTCTGTAGAAACAGAAAAAACAGATTTCTTGTGGTGTTGGATCTGAAGGCAGCAATGATCACTATGCTGATAGACTAGTTGCTTGTGGAATACTTGAGCAGTGCCAGATGAAGAATTGGTCGAGTCATTCCCTTGAGGAATAGCTCTCTTGTAACTTAATTTCTGCATTTTTGTCATAGATTGCCCAGGAATAATAGTAATATAGCTAATTATTTCTAAAACTTGTTCACAAAGAAGGATGAACTGTTGATAAGAGATTATATTCTGTTTATGTGTCTATTAGTAACAGAATTATAACTTCTTGCTTTAGGGCAATCTCCAGTAAAGTAAGGTTATGTGCTGGAAATGCACAGGTTTTTATCCTGTGGCAATTTCATCCACAGAGGCAAAATCAGTATTCAAAATAAGGTGCTGTTGGGTAGAAATTAATTGCGTTAGTTGATGATAGTTGTCAAAAAACAATTATGAGATACTGACTTGCCCTCTGGTGTTTCACAGATAATAATGCTGTAGGGGAAAAGGGATCAGAAGCCATTTCCCAGAATGACTTCTCATTAATTGAAGTGATAGCTTGTCTTAGGTAAAGGTTACCTGGAAGGAGCTGTAACTTCTCAGTAGTGTTCTGTTATCAGATAGATATAAATTTATAGGCCAACAAATACAATATAAAAGACTGAAGATCAATTCTTTCTTGGGCATATCATGAAATCACCTGCTCATGGTGTGAACAGAAAAGAGGGTAGAGATAATAATAGAAAGAAATAACTTTTATTGCAGAATGTTACAGCATTGCCCTGCTCTCTTAAGGAACTGGGGAGAAGCAGGAAAGACATAAATTGCTTTACTTCATGAATTCATTTTCTCTTTAGCTTTCTTACATGTTCATGATTTTATTTTCAAAGAGCTGGTTCTAATTTCTGTTGCAAATAGCTGTTTCGAAGCTCTGGGGGACAATTTTAGGCCTTTTTCCCCCCTAATTCATTTTGCATGCTTAGTTTCACATTAAGTGTCTTCCTTAAATAGATGTGGTTTTTTTTTAATTTTAATTTTTAATGTATGATGCTACTTTATTTTATGTCTTAGAGCCATTTGTTTATGGCCATAGTTCTCAGCTCAGGAAAATAGAAATTTTTTTTCGAAACAGTTCAGTTATGTATTAATGTGTTGGAGAACATATGTTGATGTTTTGCTAATCACTTCATACTTTAAGAAAAGACATAGTGAGAAGAATTGAAAATGCCAGTTACATAATTCTGCATTGCTCATATTACCTGGCTTTTTTTTTTTTTTTAAACCTACTTCTGTCAGCAAACTATTATTGATTTAACTATATTGTGACATTAGTGTCTTTAAATTAGAAATTCCTTTTGGTGCTAACACCCAACCCCACACACACTTTATGGAAGAACAGCTAATCTACATAACTGTGCAAAGCACTTGAGGTAGTTTCATTTTTGGAGCTTCTCTAGAGGAATGGTCATGGCCCATTCTTTGCCTTGTGCTACACACGTAGGTTACTGCTCTGTACTTGTGATGTAGTTAAAGTACGGCTACGTCTTTTACCAGAGACCAAGGGCTGAATTAACAGTCAGGAAGAAAAGTTCCTGTGCTGCAATCTCTCTGTTACTTAATATCTGCTCTACAGAAGCCTGTGTGACCACAGGATTTTGGGTTTTGTCCTGTTCATAACTTGTTCTCCCAACTGAGTACTGCAGTGTAATATAACACTGCAACCTGCAATGGATCCTCCTGCACAAAAATACCCTTTACTGTGTAGCTCAATATAATAAATTTGTTTTATAGAGACTGTTTTATTTTTGTGATGATCAGTTCTCTAAAGCAGATTATAGTGTTTTCAAATGCTAGCTGCCTAGTTTGATACTGCTATTTTTATCCAGTGAATCCAATTTACAAATTAATCTTACGGTTAAATAGGCAGTGTCTCATATATTGGTACTGAGGGGTTGGAAAAGTTACGCAATATCCTAATAATCCTAAGTATTTGAAACTATGAGTGAGAAGGAATTATTTTCTTTGACTGAACATTATTTCTTCAGCTGGAATTTGTTGTCTTCAGATTCTTGGAGAATGAAAGGTTTGAGAGAAACTGCAAAGTAAGCCAAATAATGCTGTGAAACAAACCTCGATTAATGTGGAGGAGAAAATACAGACATGAACAAAGGAACAGACTTTATTTGCCATCGTGTCAGACTTCATTAGCAATCTTGCCAATATGATCTGGTGAAATCTTCATAATTCTTTGTATAGCACCGTTGTTTAGTAAAAACACACCTTAGCTTTTTTATTTTATATCTTTCCCTCTGATTCCGGAGTTGGACGGTAACACTGTGCTGCTGCACTGCATTAGGAAATCGCTGTTGAAATACTGATGCTTGTGGGAGATCTGTTAAATATCAGCTTTCCTCCCATACCCTGAAAATACTGTTTCATGTTTGCTTTTGAACTCTAAAAATAAAAGTATTGTATGCTTAAATGAAAGAGAAAGTAACTATTTAATTAATTGAACATAAATGAATCACAGAGTTATGTTATTTCATGTTTTTTATCAAATGTTGGCATTTGGTTTATGTACAGCTGAAGTGTTGCTTAGAGTGTCCCAGAACAGTGCAACTCATGTTAGGGGAGATTTTGGGTAAAACATCTTATTTCTTTTCTTTCTTGTGCATGGCAGAAGAGAAGATCAAATCGTCAAGTTAAAAGGAAAAAATACGCTGAAGAAGGAGAAGGGAAACAATCAGAAGAAGAAGCAGCTAAAGTTTCTGTAAAAATCAAAAAGAATTCTGCCCCTTTACCTGCTGAACAGCCTTTACAATTATTTGTGGTAAGTAAAAATTGGCTTGGTCTGTGGGAACTTTCTATTTGCCTCAAGTAGTTCAGTGAATGAAACTCCTAAGTTGGAATGCATTATTATTTCTAAGCCGCAGTTTAGTGTGACATTTTTCCAACATCCATGGAAGAAATGACTTCTTACTATTTTTTTTTGTGTTGCAAACATTTGTTGACTTAATTGAAGTATAAGGATAAGACTAAGGTGGGTATATATCACATAATTTTTTATGTGGCACAGGTGGCCTACGAAAAAGCTGTGTTCTGATGTTATGATGACCTAGAGAAGCATCAAATTATTTGGGGAATCTCTGCTCCCTGAGATATTTAAAAAGGACACTCCTCCTATGCCCACAACCTGTTCAGGTTTACACTTCACTGTTTAACTTGGTAGACTCAAACTTACTGTCGAGCCATTCGAGGTAAACACAGTGGCAGGGAAGAAACAGGAAAAAAGTGTTTATGAAATGCTTGAAAGAGTGCCAGAAGTTGTAAGGCAAGGAGAGCGATGGTATAATTGGGAACGAATCAGCCAAGAGGGAAGGTGACTGACTATTGCAAGCAACTTTTACAAATGATCTCTTTATCTCTGGAGCCACAGCCCTTGTTGTGGCAGAGCCATGGAATTCGATCCCTGTCTCAGCTAAGCCCTGCTGGAATTCCCAGCCACAGCCTTCTCTGTCTGATTCCACAGCATGTTTGTTACCTGTGTGCAGAGTAGATGTACCGGATTGAGTTTGTCACATGCTGCGTTTCTTTCCTCTTTCTCCACCTGCCTGTCAGAGTTGTTTTTTAGTTGTGTATAACTAAATTCTGGGTGCGACCAGTGCATCAGTTGAGCTCAGCAGGGCATTCACAGTGTCTGGAAAGCATCAGAACCCCCAGTGCTTGCACTGAGTGTGTTTGGCAGGTGAGCACTGCAGGCGAGGCTGTGTGGAAGTGCCAGACTTGCTGTAGTTTTGCATGTAATCCTTTCTGGATAGAGACCTGGATTTTGGATTTTACTCCCATCCTGTTAGGGAATGCTACTGGTAGAGGTTAAATTTACCTTTATTGCTCATCTTCTGACAAGCCACTTGCAGTTGAAGGTTTTATGCCTGAGAGAGAGGGCATTTACTGCACTTTTATAATATCATTGTTTTCCTGTGTTTATAGGAAAATCCAAGTGAAGAAGATGCAGCAATTGTAGACAAAATCTTATCCTCCAGGGTAATAAAGAAAGAAGTAAGTGATTGTTGTGGAATAAAATAGTGTATTTGAAAAACAGGTTTGCATCTATCATTTTACATTTCCCCTTAATTTCCTTTCCTAGATATCTGCTGGGATGACAGTAGACACGGAAGAGTTTTTTGTAAAATATAAGAACTAGTAAGTATTAAAAAGTTGTTTCATTGGATGTGTTGACTGAACAATTAAGTGTCATTTATTTATCAAGTTTTGTATTTTTTGAAGGCAGTTTTGTCATCCACTGAGATTTTTCTTTATCCATTTAATCTTCAAATTTCTAATAATCTGCAATGTATTGATAATAATAATTCTAAAACTATCAGTATTGTAAAACAAGCACTGTCCAATAAGCTGGCAGACTTTGTTTGCAAAAGAAGAGAATTTTTTAGAAAAGATATTTATTAAATTAGAGGATATATTTAATAAGTTCAACAGGGACCACATGCCTGAGGCAAATTTTAAATTCATGAATTTAAATCAGAGGTATTTTGTGAACTTAGATTAGATTTACTGTGCCGTGTGTTTAGGAGATGCTAATGTAGTAGTCGGTCTCACTGTTTCAAAAAGAAAGAAAAAACTTGTGATAGAAGTGTTTTTACATCAAACGCAGGAAATAAAAGACTGAAAAAAAAAAATATTCACATATTTAATTTTAAATTTCATATATATTTTCCTGTCACTACTCAATTCTTTATGCTGAAAATCCAAGCACATTTTAAATTTTACATATGTCGATAATTTAATCAGATTTTTGCTATTAAATGTAATCCTTTTTTGAGACTCTGGTTCCACATCTTGTTGGAGAACATTTACCTCATGTTTTTTTGAAAGGATAAGGTCTGTCCTTTCATCTGAGAATGAGTAATCCCCAGCTGCACTTCATTTCTAGCATATCTTTGGAAAGCTTAAAAATGATGAAAATATACCAAAAAAGGGTGTGAAGAAGAAATGTGTACTTCTGTAATGTAATTTCAGAAAGGCTCTCCTGAGGGACAGTTAGATGCTGTAGGTACTGGTGCTGATCGTTCCTCCCTCCTCCTCTGACTCTCCCAGCACAAGGCAGTGACAGGTTCCTGTCTGCCATGGGCTCTGCTGCTCCTCACTGAGCTCTGTAATCCAGCAGTGCCTGTGGAGTGATGCTCATGGGAGGTACACGGGAAAATCAGATCCGAAGAGGTGTCAGATTTTCAACTTGGCTTGTTTAAGCTCACTTGAAATAAGCTTGTTTCTCTTCTTAGGACACTTGAAATAAATTTGTGAATCTATAGAGTTCTATAGATTCCAGCTCAAAAAAGCTGCCTTAACTTGGTGCTACAAGATGATTATTTGGAGGAAGAAATCTTTGATCTTTATGGTGGATTCTGTTATTTTAATGGTATATTAAAAATAGATAGTAAGCTTTTGCTTTCACCAATGTGTTAATGTCAATCTCTGTGATTTTAGCTCATATCTCCACTGTGAGTGGGCCACAGAACAACAGCTTTTAAAAGATAAAAGAATCCAGCAGAAAATAAAACGATTCAAAGTAAGGAAAGCACAGAGAGCTCACTTTTTTGCAGATGTGAGTATGAAATATAAATTAAATAAGTTTTTTTTTCCTTGTAAAATTGTGATTAGTGGTTTGCTTTTATATAAAAGAGCTGATTGTTAGGAAGTAAAAATGAGCCATTGGTATTGGTTGCATCAGGGGGTCGGTTATTTAATATAATTTTAAGAGCAAGACTTCGGAGTCACTGAACTAACTTGACTTACATGGTTTAAAAGTGGAATTGGTTGACTATTTAGGAGTTGTTAGGAGGGAAGAACTACATCAGTATGGCTAGTTTCTGTAGGACTTCCACAAGACAGCACTTCATCCCAGAATGAGTGGATCTAGTGTCAAATCCCTCTTCAGTGAGTGCTGCCAAAGAGAGCCAAAGGGATGTGTGCAGGGGGCTGGTGTGGAATTTAAGGTCTGTGCAAAAGCCTCAGTAATTTCCAGCTACCAAATTCATTTTGTGTATAATGAGACCAAGTCTTAGCAAATACCAACTATTTTTGCCTTTCTACTGATTTTTTTAATCTTTCACTGCAGATGGAAGAGGAACCTTTTAATCCTGACTATGTTGAAGTAGACCGGGTATTAGAAGTGTCTCTTTGTGAAGATAAAGACACTGGTGAGGTAAATATGTCTTAAAGTGAGTCAGGAAGATACTCCTCCAAGTAGTGTTTGTCAATTGTAATTTTATCACATCTCAGAGTAACACTTTATTGATTTAAAGCTTCACTAATATTTTTAATGAGACCTGACAATCTTGTCCGTTCCTGTGCTAGCTGTGGATTTGAAAGAGAAAACAGCATTTAATAGCTTATATTTTTATTAGTATTAATGGGTCATAGTAGACAAAGCTTAGGTGTATTGACTGATGTAGATGTGAGGTTCAATATTTGTCTTGTGGGTTTCATCAAAAGGCTGATCCCTTATACTGTCCTGTGTCCTGATAGTGGCAGGGGGTCACTGGTAATTAAAGCTTAAGCAGCCAGTGCTTCGAAGTGCTTTGATAGCCACCAACTAACCTTTCCCTCTGTATTTATCGAAACGCTTTTTTTAAAATTTAAAGTACCTCTTCTGGAAAGCTGTTACAGAATGAAAACATTCTGAGATTAAAAAAAAAAAACAAAACAAAAAACAGAAAAGCAAGTCAGGCAATTAAATTGCCAAAATTCAGAAAGTCTGGGACAAGTAGAGATGAAAGACTGAGAAGAAAGTTGTTGATTAAGGCTATTGGAATATCTGTAATGCTTATTTGGCTTGTGTTGATAGCAAAATGAGCAGACTTCTACCCAGTGATTTTTGCATTAATCTTCCTAAAGCAGGGTTGAGAGTTAAAATGACTTTTCATTTGTATGCAGCAGATTTGTCATTATTAAACATTTAGCAAAAATGTGTTGTCACAAGACTTTCCCCATAGCTTCTGGAAGGATGACTCTTTATTTGGTTTTTAAATATTTATGTACTGAATCTAAATAAGATAATCTGCTTTGGTTCCGTTTTTTTATATATGTTGTTCATCAAGCCTGTAAAGCTCTATCAAAGTTTTGTTGATAAGACCTCTGGTTGAGGAGCTCTAAAGCTCTTTGGTTTAGGCCTAGGTAGCCTGATTTGGAGAGGGGAGGAAATGTCCTGGGTAACATTTCTGTAGTTAGTTCTGCCACCCTGTCCCATTTCCCCAAATACCACAAATACTGTAATTTATCTTTCCTGAGACTAAACCAGGATCTACTTGTGGGTAAGTGGGATTGAAAGGTACTCCACAGGTCTACAAAAAGTGGCAGTGTGAGGAGCCAAGGATAAGTAGGTAGATAACAGGAATCTACATTGAACATCTTAAAAATTGTGAGAAAGATGCTTTTGAATCCATCTCTTGTGTAAGCAAGCCACTTGAATAGTAAGGCATATTAGTCTGTATACTAAATTAAAAACTGATAACATTCAGAATTTTCTTCTGCAGCCTGTTATTTACTATTTAGTAAAATGGTGTTCGTTGCCATATGAAGACAGTACGTGGGAGCTGAAAGAAGATGTAGATCAAGCAAAAATAGAAGAATTTGAACAATTGCAAGCTTCCAGGCCTGACTCAAGGAGATTGGTAAAATTATACCTAATTTACTTGTCTGTCTTGGTAAATCTGACTTGGTTTTCCCAACTTTAAACTGTTGTGTTAAAACACAAGGCTTAGTGACATTCTGTGTAAAGCATCTGTGTGCCTTGTTACCTAGGAATAATAAAATATTCAGGTAGGCATAGACAAATATTCTTAGTTGTTAGGCTAAAAAAATAAAAATTTTTGCTTAGGAAAAAACCTGAAGTGCTGTGACTTTTTGAGCTTCTAGCTGAGCAATGAGCTACACATTGAAACTGGCTAACACAGAATCTGAGCACCTTTAAAATGAGCAGAAACCAGGATGACGTGTAAACACCCTTTTATAGAGAGTTAAATCTTGTGCTTCAGCACTGAAGAGAATTGGCAAATGAGAGCTGTCAAACAGATTCTGTAATTTCTTCCTGCTTTTATTTTTCCTCTTGTCATTAAAGAGCTAGCTGAAAGAAAGAAAAATACGTGTGATAAGGAAACATGTTTTATCTTAAAATTATCAATCTTCTGTCTCCTAGAGCAGGAGAAAGCAAAATAGTTCTATTTCAAGTCCTGTATGTCATTGTCAGAGTAGGACATGTGTCCTGCGTGGTGTAGTACAACACTTGTTCTACTTCTTTTACATAACTAAATATTCACTGTGTTTAATTTGGAGGCTTTGGAATTTATTTTAATGGTTTTTCCATCTACAGATAATGACAGTAGTCACGATTAACATCTTCATATTAAATTGAGTTCATTTTTGTAGTATTTATTTAAAATCTTGACATTTTGGCATGTGGGTAGAAGAGCTTTTATACCTCTGTTACCATATTTGGCTGTGAGAGCAAAAGATGATTAAAGCGCAACTGTACAACTGACAGTCATCTCAGCATCAGCAACAAGTATTTTTGCTTCAGGCTCCAGCAGCTACAAGGAATTATTTGCTGACTGCAGCCCTGCAAGCAGGAGTGTGGCTGCTCCGGGTGTGGGGGAGTGGACAGATGGCAGCTGGTGGGAGAGGGGAGGAAGCCACAGCTGCTGGGGAGGGACAGCTCCTGCTGCGCCCAGACCTGGGCTCAGGTGATGCTGACGCTGGCAGTGCAGAGGGAGAAAATTCACATGGAAAATTTAGAGCTGCCACATAAGGCCACAGGAGTCTGGAGTGAATGCAAGCTTTTATAAATGTTGAGAAATGGGGAGGAGGGGGGGGAAGTACAGCTGGTGAGAAAAGCTCTTACTAAAATTACTTCACTTGAATGTGTGAGTTTGTTCACGTTGGGATGCAGGAGCTATCAGAAGAGTTTTTTGCTGAAATCCTACCTAGTATCAGTCAAAAACTGCATTATTTCTCCTCTTAAGTTGCCTGCTAAGCTAGAGGTCAGGCTGTTCTGGCTCCAGGCTTGGCAACTAGTGTGTGTGTATATGTAAATATTTATAGGTAGCCTCTCAGCTTTCCTTAGCTTGCTAGGGCCCTGAGGGTGTATTGGTGTGTTTTGTCATGGCCTTTGCATCATGACCCTGCAGGTGCTGATGCTGACTTTGATCTGATCCCTTGGGGAAATCTACTCAGGACACTGAACCTCTCAGGAGTTTGGTTTTTTGTACTCCTGGCCCTGGCTTCCTGCACTGGCTTTGAGACAGGGCAAGTGCAGAAGGGAGAGGGCAAGATCACAGTACCTGTATGGATGCCCAGACTGCTTCAGCATCAGTATTCAGAGCTACTTAAGACTTCAGGGGTGTTGGTAATCCCAAATACTCAGTTGGCTCTCTTGTAGGTCAGCTGCCTGTTCTTAGAGCTGCCAGAGTGAAACTTCGTGTAGTCTCGAAATTTCATACATAAATGAATTAGTGTGTCATATTATTCCTGCCAAAGTATTTGTATTCTATTTTTTAAAAACCAGTTACTTGGTTTTATTATAATGTAGTCTTAAATTAATTTTAAAAGTAGCAATTCATAGAGAAAAGTAAATACAAATTTCAAGTTTCTGCAGACTATTAACTACTAAGTGATGTTAACAATGACACTTTAAGGTTGAATAATAACATTCTAGATCTAAAGTAATACACTCAGAAAATAGTGGGATTAGATATTTTGGAAAAATTAGGCATATATCAACCTGTACATATATTAATCTTTCCCTTAAAGGACCGACCACCTCCAAACTCCTGGAAGAAGATAGAACAGTCCAGGGAATATAAAAATGGCAATCAGCTCAGGGAATATCAACTGGAAGGACTTAATTGGCTCCTCTTCAACTGGTACAATAGGTATATGCATGGAATATTTTCTAATGTAGATTTTGAACCATATGGAATGAATCACCATTATGGGGATAAATACTGTTTTAACTAAAGTAATTGAAGTTTCTCTGCTTATAGCTAAAAGGATGTAACTGGAGCAAATTTCTCTCCCTTTGGGTGTGCAAGGATGTTTTTATCTACAAAAATTAACAAAATATTAAAATAATGCAACTAACATAATTGAAAATAAATTTTTGGTGGCTATGAGTAAGTTAAAACAAAAACAACCAAAGTGCAAGCTTTCAGAATTTTTGAAACTAGGAAACACTTGCATCTTTCGAAATGACTGCTAGAAATAGTATGTATTTCAAAAGCAATTACCTCTCTTCAATAAGGCTAGTAAATAATTGTATTATCTGCATTTTAAGCAAAAGTTAAGTTTTGAACTTTTGTTCATTAATGCTATGTGATGAACAGGAATATAATCACTTTGAAGTTCTTTTCTGGAATCACGTATTTTCTCTGTATCTAAACTGAATTTCTGTTAATGAATCTTTCTGCTTGTTGTATTTCTAAACTACCAGTTGCATGTCCCTTATAGAGATGATGGCAGCAGGCATAGCATTTACCACTGATCTGCAGAAGGAACTCTGATTTCAATTCTTCTCATTCAAGCAGTGCACAGCTGTGTGACACCTGCAGAGAGAGTGAAGGGCTGGAATGTATGGCTGAGGGCAACCATGGAGTGGTACTTCATGCAGTAACTTAGTTATAGGCATCTGTCTAGTTCTGGAATCAAAAAGGGAAATTAGTTAATGATGCTCTAATGCATTCCTTTCATGTGAGTGTAGCTGGGATACTTCCCATCTGTGATTTCTAGGGAATCTTCATTAATTTCTAGCAATTTTGCCAAGGTGAATGTGCATGTACGAAACCTGCTTAATTTAAATTCCTTTAATTAGGGCAGAGGTAGTCCCAAAAGAATACTTCTGGAATACTTTTGTAGAACTTCACGGAACATTCCATTCTCAGGTTTTGACAATGCTAAACCTGATGCAAAGCTTTACACAAAAGTTTTTTGACTGTTCTTTCACCTTAATCTTAAGGGAACACTTGAAAGGATCTTTTTGCAGTGTCTCAGTTTTGACTCTTGTTGTAAATTGGTATATTTGAGCTTTTGTAGGTTTTGTAGGTTTTTGTAAATTGTTCATTTTAGTAACAGCTTTAAGGTCTGTACTTTCTTTGATGGTAGTAATAAATAAATATCTTTTGCTTTCAGGCGAAATTGCATTTTAGCAGATGAAATGGGCCTTGGCAAAACCATTCAGTCCATTACATTCCTGTATGAAATCCTCCTGACTGGTATAAGAGGCCCTTTCCTGATCATTGCTCCGCTTTCCACTATAACAAACTGGGAGAGAGAATTCCGCACGTGGACTGACCTGAATGTTGTGGTGTACCATGGCAGTATGATCAGCAGGCAGATGATTCAGCAGTATGAGATGTACTTCAGGGACTCCCAGGTATTGTAACGTCCCTTGCGTGCGTAACTCACCCAAAACATGGTTCAGGTGGCAGTAATGACAAGTGTATTTGACAATATATGTGTGTTTATCTTGGTGAAAGTAATTTCCTGTCCCAGGATGTTAGATATGAGCATCTTCAACAAATGCTTATTGGGTAAATTTAGTGGCAGTGTTTGCTGCAAGATGTGTGTGTTGTTTTACTGTGCTGAGTAATTTTGCAATTGAATAGCAGTGACGCTGATACTCTCTCTCATGGAGATTAAAGTGTACACAGATGGTTGCAGTTGGGTCCTGAATTTGAAGAGCAGAGAGGAAAAAAATAATACTGATTAAGCTCTGCTACCTTTATAGCTGTTGATTTCCTTTTGCTGGTGTTAACTGTGTGCAGTTTACTTTACAGTCTTAAGTACGTACCCTTAAATGACATGAAAAAGCCTTGAAATCTGACTATTTTTAAAGGGGTCTTTTTTCTTTTTTTTATATATTGTGCATATTTTTTTTTAATTGTCATGGTATTTCTTCAAAATTGATAAAGCTGAGAACTTCTTATGAATTAGTGCTAAATATCAAAATGCCATCTTGTTTGTCTAGGGAGTTATTCTATACTGCTGAAGGCCTTACATATTCTCCATGTCAGACCAATGGAGTTAGCTGGTTAAAAAGTTTTCATTTAGTTCTCAGGTGGTACTGTGATTACTTACTGTATGACTGCTGACTGTATTAACATCATATATTTTGATTGATTGACTGTAGAATTTTTCCTGTCACTCTCAGATTTTCTCAGAGTTAAAAATGGGGTTTTATCTACATGCACCTTTTGAAACAGTTCTATTAGATGGTCATATCTGTAATTCAAAAGTGGTTAAAATTTTACTGTTGGTTAGATAATACTGGATTTGGGTTCATGAATAATTACTCATTAGAATTAGTTTAGAGAGTTACAAAGATTAATAAATGTAATGACAAGGTAATTTATAATGTAAAATCCAGTGTCTGGCTCCTGGCAAAATTTCAACAATAAAGTCTGTAAATTGAGTAGATGGGAGGGAATGTAACAAATTGTGTGTGTTGATGAATTTCCAGGGCCGTATTGTTCGAGGTACCTACAGGTTCCAGGCCATTATCACAACTTTTGAAATGATTCTTGGTGGGTGTCCGGAGTTAAATGCAATCGAGTGGCGGTGTGTTATTATTGATGAAGCACACAGACTGAAGAATAAAAACTGCAAACTTTTGGAAGGACTAAAATTAATGAACCTTGTGAGTATCTAGGTCACTTTTTGGGGTTGATTTCAGTTCAATATAGTATGATAATAAATAAAAAAATTTACTTTACATGCCGAAAAAGACCTCTCAATCAGTCTTTCTTGAGAGACAACTATTCCTGATACTCTTCAAACATATGTGGTTTTGATAGCTGATGCTGGTATATTTTTGATTAAACAAAATGTGGCAAGTTCTCACTGTAAGCACAATCTATTTCTGATGATACTGTTGTATAGTTTTTGTTTTGATCAGGATGAAAATATAATTTCAAATTTGCTTTAGTTTTTGTGCAATGTGTTAAAATCTGGAAAGTGTTTAAAACAAGTTATTTAACAGTAAAAGCAAGCAAGTAGTAGAATTTTAAAAAGATTGGTTGTCTAGTCCAGTAGTTAAGATTTTATTTTATACAGCTAAAGATTTTAAAAGCAGATACTACCATGTATCAGATGCACCACGGCGAGTTTTGCATTTTTTAATTGCTTCATTATTACTTTCCCATGGGTTCTCAGAAGTCATATAAATTGCTTTCTGATACATTCTTAGTGTATACTTTTCACAAGGTAGAGAGGGAGGATTATAAATGTGTGAATATTACAGGGAAAATCAAAGTGTTTTCTCATTCCTTCATTACAGATGTAGGAAGAGGAAAGTTAAAGAAAATCTACCGCAAAGTACTTACTGGCATTTTTTAAATAAATCTTCTTATCTGTATTACCTGTGTACTTAGTGACACACAGAACTGGTATTTTCGGGGTTTGATGCTCAGACTTAAACATTTTTGCAAATGTGTGTAGATAAGGTTATGTAAGGCTTTTTTTTCCTTTTCTAGGAGCATAAAGTGCTGTTAACAGGTACCCCACTGCAGAACACAGTAGAAGAATTATTTAGCCTGCTTCATTTCCTGGAACCATTGCGTTTTCCTGCTGAATCTACATTCATGCAAGAGTTTGGAGACCTTAAAACAGAGGAACAGGTATAAGTTCACCTGAGCTTTAGTGTTTAAGAGGGACTTCCTTTTAATTGAGCTACGGTAGTACCTTTTTGTGTTTCAACAAACTGTTGTGCTTCCTTTAGGTTCAGAAATTACAAGCTATCCTGAAACCCATGATGCTCAGAAGATTAAAAGAAGATGTAGAAAAAAAGCTGGCTCCTAAGGAGGAAACCATAATTGAAGTAGAACTAACTAATATTCAGAAGAAATATTACCGAGCGATTTTGGAGAAAAATTTTGCTTTCTTATCCAAAGGAGCAGGGCAGGCAAATGTACCCAATCTGGTTAACACTATGATGGAACTCAGAAAGTGTTGTAATCACCCTTATCTCATCAAAGGTAAATACAGGATAAGGACTGATTTTTTAAAGAAACTTTTTTATTTTTCTTTAAAATATGTAAGAATTTTGTAATAATTCTTAGATGTTTTCTTCAGATTTTCCAAGGATTGGATTAGGTGAAAACATTTTTTTGGTAGTTACAGGATGAAATTGTGAAACATTTCCATATTTGAGGCCCGAAGCTTGAACTTGTTCTGTATGATTTCACAGAACATTTAGGAGCAATTATCTGATGGAAATGGTACAGCTTATTCAAAGCTATGTGAACAAGAAATTTAAGGTCTAAGTTTTAAAATGAATGCTTCTTTCAAGGTATATGTCGGTCTCTGTTGGTCTTCATTGGTTTTCTCACTTACTAATAAATGATGTTTTTCCTGACTTGGAAGGAAATACACTTAATGCTCCAAAAGTTTTGGCCGTGGTTTCAGAAGTAGTATTCAAAATGCTGGGTTATTTTCAAAGTGTCATGACCCATTTAAAATATCACGAAAGAACTTTTTTTTTAGTAGATTTTTTTACATAATACTTGAGAATAAGTATTTCAGTTTTTGAAATTCAGAGGAGGGGGTTCACCTCATTCAAGATGTTTTTTCTTTGGTGTTCTGCTTAAAAACTTAAGACTTGTTTTCAAAGCTGATAAAAATAGATGTTCTTGCTTAGACTTCAGATCTATCCAGAACTCTGTTCTGCCTCCATCAGTGCCTAAAGGGGGATATTTAGAGTACACCACTGATGTTGGTAATTTTGATTTGAGTGTGTGTGGAGATATTTGTGTAGATACACCTTACAGATACGGAAATACATCCTTTGATAGGTGCTGAAGAGAAGATCCTTGGAGAGTTTAAAGAAACATACAGTCCAAGTGCTCCTGACTTCCACCTGCAAGCAATGATCCAGTCTGCTGGGAAATTGGTTCTTATTGATAAGCTTCTTCCAAAAATGAAAGCAGGAGGCCACAAGGTCCTTATCTTCTCTCAAATGGTGCGCTGCCTTGATATTTTGGAGGACTACCTTATACATAAGAGGTAAGATTCATATTCTGTATCCTGTAGTATATTGTGTGAATGTTAGTGCAGGTTTAATGACAGCAGCACACCAAAGCTGGGAGTTGTTTTCTTTGTTTGCTTCTGTGTTTGGTTGTTCACTGACTAACTAAAAACTTCAGAGAAAACCTAAAGAGAGGTTTCCCAATTTGACTAAACCATGTGCCTTCAGTTTGTTGCTCTTTCCACTAAATATTCAATACTGTTTTTACACTTTCTGTCAGAAACCAAGTTCAAGCTTATCAGTGCTTGTCCAAACACCAGGGAGCACTGAAAGTGTTCTTCACTTACATGGTGTTGAACTGGGACCAGATGGATCCAAGATACAGTTCCTTACTTCCAAAGGAATATAAATGCAAAGGGATAAACAACTGGAGATGTGGTTTTCATTAATGTAAAAGTGCAAATGTTCTTCCTATCTTTCCTAAATTGATTGCTTTGAATTTTGCAGCAGAGCTGAACTTCCAGCCATAAACCTGCTCCTTAGGCTGGCTTTGGCCAGCATGTGTAATTGCACCCTCTGATTATTACTGACTGTTGACTCCATGGAAATGAAATGCTTATTTGAGCATGTGACTATATAAATGCATAAAACCTTAAACTTGGTTACAATCAGTAGTTGCTGTATCAACCTGAAAATGTATAACAAGGCATAGTTCTTGTTTTACTAGTGGATTTGTTGCAATGTAGCTACTGCTTTGATCTGTGTAATTGTCAGTGAACTACATCATAGTAACACAGAATTAACGTGTTGAAAACCAAAAATGATTAATGTTAAGGCTTCCTGTAGTGGATACTGGAATACTGGATAGCAGATTATTTTAATAACTTTTTTGGTGATAGTTTTATATTAAGGCTGTCTGTGTGACCTGAGAGTACAACAGTTCCTATGTTTTATTTTAAAAAATTAATTTTAACTTCATAGTAGTACTTATAATTTAGTATGGAAAATATTCTTTTTTCTGCAATGTTGTTACATTTAGATGAGTGAATCATATCTACAGGTAGAATCTTTTGAAATCCATAGAAGCTGAAATTTCCTCTGTGCTGCCATTTGATTAGAAATGCTGGAGTGCACACATGATCAGACTTAGCACTTAAGAGAATTCAGGCCTGTAGGACATAGATGGCTGCCTGCCAGGATGCCTGTGGTCCTGTGGATTATCTGCTGTGCCATTTTATATCTGATGAGAAGAAAAATGGTTGTGAGGCTTTTTGACTACTAGATACACATTCAGCATCTTATTCAGTTTACAAGTACAGAAGTATTTGCTCCCTTTTTAAGCATTTTACTTGATTTCAGAAGTTTCAAAGCAGTCTTCAAAATTGTCAAAGGTAACAAATGACAGTTTTACTTCAGGCTTGAAAATTTGCTGGGTTAGATCTAGGAAGCCTTGGTAAAGACTCTTAGAGGTGCTGTCACATTATTTTTGTTCCATTTCTCTTAAACTTTACAGAATCACTATGCAGTTTGTCCAATGACAGCTCACCAAGTTCTGCTTTCTGCTGATTACTTGGTTCCCCCTAATGTGTTCAGACAATTTGGTATACAATACAGGAGTCCGCTGTCCTGCTTCTGTGACCCTAGACAGGGTTCCAATACGTGAAAAACCTGAGTGTCCACATAGGACTTCACGTTAGGGTGTGTTTTAATGCAACTAAGTGCCATGGTAATACATGTCTAATCAGGTAGTTGCTTAGTGGACAAAATGCAGAAGAACTTGTCTTAGATTGCTCAGTGTTTGGACTTGCTGATGTGTATTGGTGCTACAGACATGCAAGTTCTGACATGATTCTTGGTTATGTTACCCACTGCTAATCAGAGTTAGTCTTTATCACTTTCATTCACTGTAAAGAATAAATATGTAAGCAATAGATCTGTTGAAATCACCCCTTAAATGCTAAAAGCATTTGTAACGCTTTGTGGGCTGTGTCTGTGGCCGTTTGCAGGTACTTGTACGAGCGAATCGATGGGCGCGTGCGAGGGAACCTCAGGCAGGCTGCCATCGACCGCTTCAGCAAACCCGACTCGGACCGCTTCGTCTTCCTCCTCTGCACCAGGGCTGGGGGCCTGGGCATCAACTTAACTGCAGCAGATACCTGCATCATTTTTGATTCTGACTGGAATCCCCAAAATGACCTGCAGGTAAATTTCTTTAAACGTGGTAGTGAGCCCTAATTAAACCTGATGGATGAAAATTTCATCACTTTGAATATTGTCTCTGTTTGAACACGCATAATTTTAAAACATTCGTGTTTCTAAGGCATGTGTTTAAAGTTTTTTGATGTCTTCTGTTCAGAAGAGATTTCATTTGGTTGGGAACTTTTTCTTTCAAATCGGTTACTTTTGAAAAATACAACACAGGTAAAGTCAGTGAGTTGATAAAACCCTTAAGAATTGATGGCACTGTGAACCCAGGGGCTATATTTTGCGTGT
Source organism: Erpornis zantholeuca (assembly GCA_013400515.1). Classification (NCBI taxonomy): domain Eukaryota; kingdom Metazoa; phylum Chordata; class Aves; order Passeriformes; family Timaliidae; genus Erpornis; species Erpornis zantholeuca. The sequence goes on along the minus strand of VZTN01015777.1, from coordinate 84,768 downwards.
ACTAACACAATTTATGGAAATAGAGGTGTTCAGTTGAAATGTAATATACAGAAAAGGATTAATATGTGTTAAGAAAAAGTGAATTAATCAAATCTAGGATTCAGATGCTGAAATTGAAATAATTCTCAAGTTGCAACTCCTTTACTGTTTGTATCTGGAGATCAGATAACTTTAGGAGCTAGCAGGTCTTTTTACTTGGTGTTCCTGCAAGGGAAGTGCCAGTCAGGAGCATGCAGCACAGATAATTCATCTGCTTTTTCCTTGTTACACTGTTTAGAACTGCTCATAATGTGGAAAATATCTGCTATCTTCTGTTAAGCTTTAGTTTGCTTAAATGTGTATTGACTCCTTTTGAGTTCATGCTCTTGTTTTTGGGTTGGGATACAACAGAAAGAGGCTTTTAAAAATCAGTTTCTTATTCCTAGGTAAGTCTTAAATTCTGACTGCCCTTCTCTCATTTTCCAAAGGCTCAAGCCAGATGCCACAGGATTGGTCAGAACAAAGCAGTGAAGGTCTACAGACTGATTACACGTAATTCCTATGAGAGAGAGATGTTTGACAGAGCAAGTCTGAAACTGGGACTGGATAAGGCTGTCTTGCAGAGTATGAGTGGAAGAGAAAACAGTGTTGGTGGTGTATGTAGATTTATTTCCTGAAATAACACTCCTTTTGCTTTTGTAATCATGTGGGAATTACTTTAAATCACAGAAGCTGCCACTTTTCCTTTCTTCTGTCATTTGCATCTCCATTCTGTTTTCTGATGTGGACTAGCAATATAGCTGATATAATTTTAAGTATAGTCAGTTACTCTCTTAAGTCTTTCACTGTTTCTTGCCTCATAAAGTTCAAGGTAGATTATGTCAAAGTTAAAACAAGGAGAAAGGTTTCTCTTTGTTTCTTTGTATCTTTTCATATTAATATAATGTGTTACTTCAATGTAAGTATGAACAGGTAATGTTTTTAAGCATGCACATCATGGTGTTGAGAATAGCCAAAGCAAAAGAGAGGCATGCTTGTAAAAATGTGTACTGTAACTACCCAATTTATTATTTCAGCTGTCAGCTAGACTTTTCTCTTAGCTTTTAATACTCCAGATTTAGGCTTATAAATCATAAGGCACAGCTAGGTTGTGGAAAGATGGGAAAGAGGAAGAGAAAAGACTTGAGGGATTTTTTTTCTTTACTGTCTAAACCCAATTTTATTTGCTCAGATCCAACAACTCTCCAAAAAAGAAATAGAAGACTTGCTTCGAAGAGGTGCCTATGGTGCCATTATGGATGAAGAGGATGAAGGCTCCAAGTTCTGTGAGGAAGACATTGACCAGATTCTGCAGCGTCGGACTAAAACCATCACCATTGAATCCGAGGGAAGAGGCTCCACATTTGCGAAGGTGCAGAGCAGCAGGGTGTTCTGTGACAGTAAAGAGCTGTAAATGTGACTGGAGGTTGAAGAGTTTAGGCCTTATTTTTAAATTATGTTGACGTGTGTTTAATGGGTGTGTGTGTTAGGTACATATTTTGGGTTCTTGCATCTGTATGTCTCTGTTCATCTGCACATAAAAAATCAGATTTGGACAGACATTCTGTAAATGCTAGGTGCAAGGAGCATCCTTGAGCAAAGATGAGTAATGGATCTGTGCTGCTTTGGAAAAGGCTGGGGGTTGTGTCAGATATAATGAGCTACATTACCCAAGAATATTAAAATAAATTTGTTTATAGATCTATTTGTATTTAGCTACATTAAGAGCAGGGGAAAATATATATGACAATAATTAAAAAGGTCAAAAATTGTCAGGCTTATTCTAAAAATGTGTAAACAAAGAATATATTTTGAACCTTGAGCTTTCTTTGGTAAGAATTGGAAAAGAAATATAAGAAGTCTCCTAAAATAGGATGCATGGAGATATGTATATGTACCTGAGAAGGGGGCTGAGAGTGCAAAATATCAAGCAGCAAAATGGGGCTTTGGGTGTGGGTACTTCATGAATGCAATTGTGAGAATTCCAAAAGAATTAAAAAGGCAAAGAAAGAGGAAGACTAGAAATATAGTAAATGTATATTTATATTCTTAAATTGCGATATTTAAAAACATTATTTATTTATATGTTTATTTAGGTTTTCTTATATCTTGCTGATTATGTCTTAAATAAGAAGTAGGCTTCTAAAGATCATCATCACTGTCTTTATCAGAAGAGTTAGAAATTTTTATATATATTTGCTCTTTTCTTCAAATGCAGTGTATCAGGGTTTTTTAAATGCCTTCTGAAATTAAGCCTGTTCCATGCACTCAGGCTTTGATTGTTGGCAGCTTAAACGCCCCTTTGAAATTTCCCTCAAGCGAGTACTTCTACATGAGATGAAATCCCCAAATGCTGATAAGCCTCTTCAAAAGATTCTTTTTTCTTCCATTCGAGTAATTTAGATTCAGACTTAGAAGCAGAAGAATCTTGCTGCTTAATGTTCTTCTCTCCTGATGGTGCATAAAAGTTCATTAGATTTTTCTGATATATTATGGATCTGATTTTTAAAAATTAAGGGGGAGGAGAGCTTTTGAGTTGCTTTGCAGTGTAAGTAACTTCTAAAGTCTTAACAGCTGCTTGGGAGATTTTTGATGAAATAAGGTCATGCAATCTTCACAGCACTGAGGCAAACTACAAACTTCTGATGTATGATGTTGGTAACCTTTATTTTAATTATTACAGGCTAGTTTTGTTGCATCTGGAAACAGGACTGATATTTCGCTAGATGATCCCAACTTCTGGCAGAAATGGGCCAAAAAGGCAGAAATAGATATCGATGCTATCAGTGGTAGAGTAAGTAATTTTCTAATGGGCGTTTCTTCAAGTCCATGCTTGCTGTTGAATTCTGAAATTCCAGGTGGGGGATTTCTGGTGCTTTTTGATAAATATTTTAAAAAATCAAATTTTTTGTGCTGGCTGATTTGTGCATGAGAAGTCAGCCTGCTGATAGCTGTAGTATTTCCTATTTCCCTGCTGTCCTGAAATAAGTTTGGACCTCTTTGAATTTTGTTAAAGACCTGAAAATGATTGAAAGTATGAATTATTCTGATTGTCCCATTTCTCTGTAAATCCTGGACTGGAATATGTTAAATAAGTAGAAATTTTATAATACTGAAAACTGTGAAATCCCACACTTGAAGACCTTCCCCATGCATTTGATTCAAATGTGCCCCCTTTCTCTCACAAGGCCTGCAGCAGAGTCTGCGTAAGTATTCAGCTCAGATGAGATACTTGGTGTTGTTTATAGCTGATGTACTGACATTAGCACATGAAACTCATTTTTTGTAGTCTTAAATACCACAAAATGTTCTACTTGCTCCATGGGCGTTCACTGTGTGTCTTGACAGAGTATCTGTGAATGACAAGAGATAGGATTTGTTTCTGGACTGAAGCTGGGTACTTAACTCGCAACTGTTTCTCTCACAAGGTTTGTTTGCAATTTTGCAGAACAGCCTGGTTATCGATACCCCAAGAATCAGGAAACAAACACGGCCTTTCAGTGCTACAAAAGATGAGCTGGCAGAGCTGTCTGAGGTGGAGAGTGAGGGTGATGAAAAACCAAAGCTCCGCAGGCCTTGCGACCGTTCCAATGGCTATGGAAGGACAGAGTGCTTCCGGGTGGAGAAGAACTTGCTGGTCTATGGGTATTGTGTGCATCCTTCTTCATTCAATAAAGCATTTTAAAAATAAGGTTTTTCCAGGTACTAAATTGTATTTGTGGAATAAGTTACCTCTATATTGACAATAACCTGGTGTGTGTGCAGAGCATGTATTTAGAACAGGAATTTATCTTGCACTCTGTGTAAATCTTCCTGACAATTTTGCAAGTAAAGACACATTAAGAAAGAAGGGTGAAAATCTTTCTTCAAATGAGATTAAAACGTTTAACATGGCTACTACAGGAGTCTCTCTAAAAATCATTGTAGTAAGTGCTGCAGGCAGGCTCAAGAAGCCTTAAAAAATGTCTGAAATAAAGCCTTGGGAGGTAACTTGATTTTCATAATTGTAGAACATCTTGCACTTCTGTGAGGCACAAATAGGAACTGAGAATCTAACCAGTTATTTTAAGCATACTGAAATCAGATAAGTTGATTTGGAAATCAAATCTTAGGTCTTCTGTCACCCATCTTACAAGAAAAATAACAGCATTTGTGTCAGAATGAGTTCCCGTCAGTTTTGTGTCTTTCAAGTCTGCAACAATCATCCATATTTTTGTAAAGAGGCACTTTTTGTTTAAAACTGTTTTAATCAGATGGAGTTATGTTGTAAATGTTACTTTATTATTTCCACTCAGTAATTTAAGCTGAAAAAAAAAAGCTGAAAGCTAAATATTTTAGAGAGCAATTCCCTTTTGTAAGAGAAGTCTGTAGGCTCCCCCAGTGTTTCACTACCAGGTGCTGATTTGTGTTTCACTTTGAATAGGTGGGGTCGATGGAGAGAAATTCTGTCCCATGGTCGCTTCAAGAGGCAGCTGAATGAACAGGATGTGGAGATCATTTGCCGAGCCCTGTTAGCCTATTGTCTTGTTCACTACAGAGGGGATGAGAAAATAAAGAGTTTTATATGGGATCTCATCACCCCAACAGAGGATGGGCAAACACGAGAGTTACAGAACCACCTCGGTAAGGACTTAATATGTTTTTGCAGTTAAACAGCTTCATATGTGTGCCTGTGATACTGGGATAAAAACAGCTAAAAACCCTCTCTGAACACATCTACTTGAAATAAATGGGATTTATTTCAAACACACAATTCAAGTGTCCTTTCTGGTTTGCCTTGGATTTGATGGCTTACCGAAATGGTGCTTGGTGTGAGCGTTCATTTCAGTTCATGAGAACCTGTTCTCTTTCATAGTAGGTGACAGACAACACACTCCTCTTTCCCCCTCTCCTGTTTTGTCTTTACTGGCTATGTGTAGTCTGAATATCCTCTGAGACACAGTCATGTCCAGAGCCCAATGTTAGTGTTGTTCCTGCACTGCAGATCACAGTACCTGTATAGGATATAGGAACTGTAAGAATCATGGGCATCTATATCTATACCTTTAATATTTTATAATTTATAGGCTTATCAGCCCCTGTGCCTAGAGGAAGAAAAGGAAAAAAAGTGAAGACCCAGGCTAGCACTTTTGATATACACAAAGCAGAATGGCTTCGAAAATACAATCCAGAACATCTATTGCAAGATGAAGGATACAAAAAGCACATAAAACACCATTGCAACAAGTAAGCAGTAGCTGAAGTGTGAATGTGTTTCAATGGTTTTTTTTAAAGTTTGTTTTTTCTTCTAATTTCTCATTGTCTTAGAAGACTTTAGAGCAGTTGTGCAAGTAGGAAGAAACAAGGTTTAATGGTGTTGGTTTGATTGGAACAAATAGGTCGTAGTGTATTTGGAGGTGAATAGATGATTTCACATGTAAGATAGTTCTGTTACAATTTTTAAAGAAAGTGGTTTTATCTGTGGGGAGATTTCTAGCTAACATGTTTGGGATGCCTTGCAGCAGCCAAGGGACTAAAGAGTGGGAGTGCTTATCAAATAGACTGAAAGCACTAAAGTTGTTGCCCCTCAATCTTCCATGCTGTTTCCCTGGCATGTTTTCTAGGCTTTGGAGAATCTGAGCTACCAACTTGTGAAAGATTAGTCATTCATGGCAGTGAAAGAGCTTGGTTTATATAAATGATATTTCTGTAGCAAAATTTGTCATATTCTGCTTGGACAATTCATACAACTGTAGTCAAGAATTGAGGTAAAGCATGGAGAAGTCATTGGCGTTGTGCACCAAATTGTGGGTGAGAAGGAATGGAAAGGTTAAGGGGAGGATGTTCGTTGTCAGCCCACTCAATCCTCTCTAAGGGCATGTTCTAAGCAGGAAAAGGGAAATAGCAGTTTGTTCTTAGTAGCAGTTTATGAAGCAAGTGAAGAATGTTCTGCTGACCCTGTTCTTCAGGATTTAAAAGAAATTTAGCAATGATACAATTTGTAAATGTGGGTCACCTGAGTCAGATGTTCCCCCCTTTAAAACTGAAGAAAGTATGTTTCAGGAAAATGACTTTAAATCTCTGTGATATTACAAAAGGCAGAACAACTATTGAAAGCTTTTAGAGTTCAAATATTTGTATTTCTTTTCCTTTGTTTAGGGTCTTACTTCGAGTAAGAATGCTGTATTACTTAAAACAAGAAGTCATTGGTAATGAATTCCAAAAGGTCTTTGATGGAATTGATGCCAGGTGAGCTATAGAGAGAGTATTTTTGCTTGTTTATTTCATATGTCAGATGAAAATTCAAAAATTTGCCTAGACCTAAGTAAGAAATGTTAAAACTAAATGTGTTTATCCTTAGGCTGTGAGGAATATATTTTTGTTTTCTTTGTTTACTAAACACTTCATCAACTTGACAGAGGAAGTCCTGATTCCTCTTTATGAGTCTAGCTATATAAATTAAAATAACATGAGTCAAATAGACTGAAAAAGTGAGTGAAAGATAGCATTATGTTCTTGACATGCTAATTGGCAGGGCTTTCCGTGCTTTTGATTATGTTTTGTGTATTCTGTTAATGTCTTTATTTTTAAATTTTCTTTTTTAAATTCAAGTACTGCTGTTTGGAAATTCTTGAACTCACTGCTACAGGAGCTTGTGGTAGACAGAAAGTTGTAATTTGATTCAGAAATATTAGTGAAAGAGCAGTCCCTCTCATGCTATTGAACACTGACACAAATAATCCTTGGTTTGCAAAGTGGTGCAAGCACAGACTGCTGGGAGTTGGTGAAGTTCACTGAGAGAGGAAGAATGTTGTATACTGGTTTTGCTTTTATATTCTTTTTTCCCTGTTACTGGTCTCTCAAATACAAAATACCAAGCTGTCTGGGCATTTTGTTATTGCTGGTTTTGGGGGTTTAATATATTCGTGTGCCTGAAGAGGAAGTTTAGTGTCCCACGTGAAGTAGAAATGTACTAAGAGAATGTAAAAATGTATGTCTTCCTCGGAATTCTATTGATGTTGGCATGCTCTTGGTGATTCTCTTTAGTGAAATTGATGTTTGGGTTCCTGAGCCAGATCACTCTGAAGTTCCTGCTGAGTGGTGGGATGCAGATGCAGATAAATCTCTTCTAATTGGAGTTTTTAAACATGGTGAGTAGTGAGGGTGACTGTGTATGTGCTTCCCCAACCCCCAATATAAAAACACCCTACACTTTTTTTTTTTTTTTTATAGTTTACTCTGGAAGTTGAATTTCTGCCACTATTTTTTCCTTTATAGGTTATGAAAAATACAACACTATCAGAGCAGACCCAGCTCTTTGCTTCTTGGAAAGGGTTGGAAAACCAGATGAGAAAGCAGTTGCTGCTGAACAGAGAGCAAATGATTATATGGATGGGTATGGAAGGGAATGGTTTTGGGCCTCAAAGCAAGCAAATTTGAGTTTACATGCTGTACCTTATTCTCTTCCTAACTGGTTTTACATGAGTTTGATGTCATTGTTGTGAGGAATACTGCTTTGATTTTACTGCCCTAGAGTGGAAAAGAGGAATGGTGTTAACAGAACCATTGAAGTTTGGGTTCACAGTTAAGGGGAAAATGCAGCAACTTGTTATTAACAAAGATTCCACCTTGAGTTAATTTATTAAGACTACTTAGACATGGAAGTGCAAAAGCCTTCAGAGGTGGAGTGCTGCAGACCTGTTACCTTGATTTTAGGTCAGCTTTTGGTATCTTAGTTTTATGTAGCTGACCAGTGACCCCAATAGATCAATGTGGGAATTACTGATAACTGTTGAAATAAAAAACTGCTTTTATTCATTGCCTCATCAGTGAGGTTTTTAGTTGTGGTCATAAAGAATACCTTTGAATGAGACAGCGAATTATGGGGAGCAGAATTCAAACCAAAGCTGCCATGAAATATTTTCTTCATTTCAAACAAAATTAAATACAGTATCTTATTAAATTTAAATCAGTTTTGCTTTATTGAAAAGAGTTTAAGTATTTTTCAATTAGTAGTATAAAATATTACTAAGATGGCTTCTTTTTTGTTGAAATTTTAACAGGGATGTAGAAGATCCAGAATATAAACCAGCACCAGCAATGTTCAAAGATGACATAGAGGTATAGTAGGCACCAATTAATAGCTCCTTTTAACACTCATTCACTTAAAAACTTTCACCTTTTTGTTGAGTAAATTATTACATTTTTTCCTGTATTTCTCTAAGTTGATAAAGCTTGCTCAGTATGTTTCTGAAGTTGTCTGTGTGGGTGGGAATGGTAGGGAATTGTGTCATGGTTCTGTTGTATGCCTTGTTAGCCATTTATCTAAACTATTTGTTTCTCTTGTTCTTTTCTCATATGCAGAATTTGTTTTAAGTTGTAAGTTTAACCTAAGTCTCTGGAGAGGGCTATATTTTAAATTGTGCTTCACTTTTTTTTTTTTTACAGGATGATGTTTCATCCCCAGGTGATCTAGTAATAGCAGATGGAGGTAAATCCATAAAACTTCAAATCTGAGCTAGTTCCTTTTGTGTTTTGAATTGTTTAATTCTTGTGATTCTTAGCTAAAATGTACTTAGATTGCCTAGTGTAGACACCAGCAGTGGTCAACTTCTTTATTTTCCTCATGACTTGGTCTTCACAGATGGACAGATGATGGAAGGGGACAAAATCTATTGGCCCACTCAGTCTGCCTTAACAACGCGTCTGCGGCGCCTGATAACAGCTTATCAACGAACGAGTAAAAACAGGCAGGCCCAGCAGATCCAGCCAACATTCCCAGTACAAACCAGTATGATGCAGCCTCCATATGAAGAAGCTGCACTAAATCCAAAGATGGCTGCTAAGATTGAAAGACAGCAAAGGTATGTGCAGCATGCAAATATCCTTTTTCAATCCACCCTTATGTAAAAAATGATAAAGACATCATAATGTGTGAAACAGTGAAGAAAATGACAAAATTTCACATCTTTTTTTTGCTAATCAAGATGGACAAGAAGAGAAGAAGCTGACTTTTACAGAGTTGTGTCCACATTTGGAGTGGTGTTTGACCCTGAAAGGGGACGATTTGACTGGACCAAGTTTCGGGCGATGGCTCGGCTGCACAAGAAAACTGATGAGAGCTTGGAGAAGTACCTGTATGCGTTTATGTCAATGTGCAGGAGGGTCTGTCGTCTCCCCTCAAAAGAAGGTGGGCGTGCATGTTTTTACTTTCTAAATTTGTGTTGTCAGTGCTTACCTTGTAAAGATTTTTCTTTCATGTGTTGGAAAATAAAAAATAGGGGAGGAGGAATTAAGGAAACATGTTGAGAGTAGAATTGAAAGCTTAAAATGGTGAGATATTAATTGATAAGAGTCATCTACTTAGTAAAGTACTGAATCAGTGTTTTTGGCAGATTCTCATTTGTTTTGTTCCAATACAGAACTCGTGGACCCAAACATTTTTATCCAGCCCATCACAGAGGAACGCGCTTCCCGGACTTTGTACCGCATCGAGCTCCTGCGGAAAGTGCGAGAACAGGCTCTCAGACACCCACAGTTGTTTGAGCGACTAAAGCTGTGCCAGCCAAACCCAGACCTACCTGTCTGGTGGGAATGTGGGACTCACGACAGGGATTTACTTATTGGAGCTGCTAAACACGGAGTTAGCAGGACAGATTATCATATTCTTCGTGATCCTGAACTCTCGTTCATGTCTGCCCAGAGGAACTATAATCAAAACAAAGTGGCCCTCTCGAGGACTTCTACTCCACTCTTGCACCAGTACCAGATGGCATTAACTGCTTCTCCTCTTACACCTCAGTCAAGACTGTCAGATGCTAAAGTGAATGCTTTTGAGGACACAAAAGCTAAAAATGAAAATCTGAAAGAGGACCCTCAGTCTTCTGAAGATGAATCTATGTCTACAGAGGAGACACAGACAGTACTGAAATCTGAACCTCTGAGTCCCAAAAATGGCACCCCGATACAAATTACAGACCACAGACCTAGTGTGAAGGCTGAGACAGACAGGCGCATGGTGGCAGCAAGGACAGAGCCTCTAACTCCAAACCCAGCTTCCAAAAAACAGAGAGTCAGCAAAAGGGGGTCTGACTCTAGCTCTGACTCAGACTCTGACTCAGATAGATCATCCTGTTCTTCCAGGTCATCATCTTCATCCTCTTCGTCTTCCTCATCTTGTTCGCACTCTCGATCTGGTTCTAGCTCTTCCTCATCTTCATCTTGTTCTTCAGCATCTTCATCCTCCTCCTCATCGTCCTCATCATCATCGTCGTCATCATCATCATCGTCTGAAGAGAGTGATAGTGATGAAGAGGAGGCACAAAAACGTGGTATGTGTGTTGTCTTACTTCTGCAGTATAACTCTTAACTGAACTAGTTTATTCTTAATAGAAAAATGTCTAAAAAAGGCTATTAAATCCCACAGGAGTAAACTTTATTAAACATAAAACAAACGTTAATGAACATATTTGCTTGATTCTTCCAAATGAATTGGAAGAATTTCAGGAATACTGCTTTTTGCTTGCTTCATATCAGTGCCTTGGGTGAGGTACTTAGGCTCTTTTGACTGGCTCCCTAAGCAAGGTTGCTGTGCATGTGGTTCGTGTGTGGGAGAGTGCAGTGGACGGTGTTTTCTAGAAATATATTGTGTGTGTGTATTCCCTACTATGGTTTCTTTTTCTTTCTAAAGAGACTCTTTAGGTTTCCCTGTTTGTTTTTTCCACTCTTGCTCACCTGTCTTTGTAGCTTCCTCATTGTTCTTTCATGAAACCTACAAGCTTCCTTCTGTCCAAACTCGAGTCATGTCAGCTGCTTTCTCTTGTGAAGTAGAAGTGCCCGAACCATGTTCTTCCACTGAAAATTTTCAAACACTTGAACACTTTTTAAAAAAAATCACTTTAAAAAAAACCTGCTTAGGCAAGACTGAGATGGCTGCAGGACATAAGACCATGTAACACAGAGACACAGTGAAAGCTTGAATCTAGAAGCAAAAACCTCTGATAAAATGATTTAAAGATTTTAATAACCTAACCATTCATTATTTACTACACTCCTTTCTTTGCTGCTGTGAAGTGTCCTCTACTTCCCCCACTGAAACTCAGAATGTGGAAAGATTTCTCTAATGAGTGATACAAATGGTAATAAAAAAGGGAAGAAAATGAAGGTAGGCAGTGGGATTAAAGCACAAGTAAAGGAGACATTTTTTTCCAATACCTTAGGGGAAAAGGCATTGTGTTAATCAGATGGATCTTCTTGTCTGTGGAAATGACAAATGGAAACCATGGTGTTAATTTACTGGGGAAATGATTTCTGGGCAAGTAAAATGCCACTTAAGGAAAATTACTAATATGCTGCTGTGTGTTGCAGGGAAAGGACATTTTCAGAGGAACAGTAGTATGCAAACAGTAAAAGAATGAGAGCAAAGGAAAGCTTATATAACATAAATATTCAGATAGAGATTGTGGATACCATAAGCGTACTACAAGTCCAAATATTAGGCTTGTTCTGTGCTAGTCTGTCTGTTTGGACAAGTAATCCTGACTTCCTTGGACTGCAGAATTCCATAAGTCAGTTGGCCATTTTGGTTTGGGTTTTTTTTTTGGCAACTTTGCTGTCGGTGTTGAAGAGATTGGTAAATGCTGGAAAGTTCACTTAACTTTGTTTCTATTTTAATTTTTAGCCCAGGTTTTATTTCACTGGTTGTACAGTGGCAATGACACTTTGGCATACTTTCCACATCTGAAACATCTCTGAAGGGGGTGCTAGATTCTATCAGATCACAGATGAGTCAGTACAGAGCTATTGTTAAAGACAAATTTGATTTCTTTAGAGCTGACCCTCTTATTCCTTTTGCTGATGTAGTAGTTACCTTTTCAGGCAACACTTTCTTTTTGTTGTTTCAGACTGTTTCCCCATGTCATAGTCAAACTTATATTGTTGTCTGGATGGAGGGAAAAGTGAAATACTAATGATGAGAAGTCAGAGGTCACACTGGAAAGATAATAGGAAGAAATTCTCAGTGATTAAAAATTGAACAATTGAATTATACAGGCACACATGTTCAAGACATGGAACATGCAGTAAACAAAATGGGCTGTGCTTTAAAATACTATCCCAATAGATTTGCCATGTGCCAGTGATAGACACCTTTGATTTCACTTTAATTGTATACTTTAGTGAATGTTGGCTTGCAAAAGCATGTCTATTTCCAAAGAGCTAAATGTTCGACATCTTCAGCTTCGAAATACTAGCAGGAATATGTGTGGAATTTATATCCCTACAAAAGGATCGGCCTGAAAAACCTAAGAGGTTAATTCTTCAGTTTAACTTTGTGTTTGGACTTTCTCTGAACATTGTTGTATGTGTTTTGTTCTCCTGAACCTCTTACAGTGAGTTTTTAACTCCCTTAAAACATAATTATTTTGATGGTTTTATTTAGCAGAAGGAGCTCCACATATAAAAGCCTATGATGAAGAGAGTGTGGCCTCTCTGAGCACCACACAAGATGAGACACAAGACAGTTTCCAGATGAACAATGGGACACCAAATTCCGGTTATCTCCTACAAGGTGGATACATGTTGGCTGCATCCTACTGGCCAAAGGCAAGTTTATAATGCAACTTTGAAAACCAAAGTAGTAGCTGAAGGTGGGCTCTGACATTAATGTTCTGTTAAATATGTTAAATCCATGAAGCAGGGGAAATAGCTGTAGGATTTGAGTTTTGGGACCTTTTAGTTGTTGTTATGTTGGCTCCTGAAACATGCAATAAATCCCGATAGTACTGTTCATAATGTTTGAAGGCAAGCATAACTTTCAGGTCACAGGTCCTTGGCACTTTGTGAAAAATTACATTCAACATGTAAAAAGTTGACTTATATCAAATATAGGGGAGAGTCTTGAATTCAGAAATAAGTGTTTGCTTACAGTTTTAGCAGTCACAAGTTTTATTTGACAAATAACTGTGAAATGATCAGAAAATCCAGTAGTTCCTGGAGTCTTAATGTACTTAGGTGAGTTTATTGGCACTTGAGAGCTGTGTATTATGGAGGTGTGTGAGTATTATCTGTGTTTGGTGTCTAAAGAAGGGGAATGAGGAATAATGTGGTTTTGTGGCTCACAGCAGCACCATAACAGATCCTGCTAGCAGTGAGCCAAAGCCACACATACAAATACTGCTTTGCTAGTTACCATATCTTTCCTTTAAAAATCAGGGAGATAGTGTATTTCAAGCATTTACCAGACCCTGTACAGATGAGAGGGATTGCATATTTGTTTACAGGTAAATAGTGAAATTAAGTACAGAGGTCGCTTTCACAGACTTGAAGGGAATCGCTGCAAATCCAGGAACGTAAAAATCTTCAAGCCCAAGTCCGGTGATAATAAATGGTGTCACTATTTTTCTCTGTAGAGTTAAGAGCTAATACATAAACATAGCAGTGTTCGGAAGCATTGGTCTTACAAAATTATTTTCTCTGTGTTTTAGGATCGAGTTATGATTAACCGGCTTGACAGTATTTGTCAGACAGTGTTGAAAGGTAAATGGCCTTCAGCCCGAAGGAGCTACGACAGCACTACAGTGGCATCATTCTACACCACCAAACTGCTGGATAGTTCAGGGGCAGCTGCAGAGTACAGTGAGCCCAGTGCACCCACACCCCCTCTTGCAGCTGTAAAAGAAGAATATGACCAATCACCCCAGCTGTCAAAGGTGAAGAAGCATGTACGAGAAAAGGAGTTTACAGTGAAAATCAATGACGTATGTTTATTTTTATTGCCCTAGGACCTGGTTGCGATTGCGGTGTGCGGCATGCTTTACCTGCAAGTGGCTGCCTGCTCTCACTCTCACTTCCTTCACACACTTGTTTGTGGGTATTTGGGTCTGCTGCTTCTGGGCACTGAGTGTTTGGGGTTTGGGTTTGGTTTTCTGGGGAGGGGGTTTTTATGTGCTCTTATTTTCTTTTTTTTTATTTTTAATTTGTGTAAGCCACTGGAAGGAATCATTATTTTTCTCTCTGAATTGAATTTTTGCCTTGCTGATGCTTCCTCAAACAGCTTATTTGATGCTTTTTCTAACAAAACTGGTTAGTATAAAAAGATGTTTCTGCTGTTCAGCTTTTTTTAAACATTTCAGCAAGCACTTTATTATTTCATGGTCTTTTAGAGGATTACGGGAAAATTTCCTGGTTTAAATGCAGGCTAGAAACTTCAAACATTTTGTTTATCTGTAGCTTGAGACCTGTTTGTAGCACATAAAAATATATGACTATTTGCTCTTGTAGTTGGGTCTAGGACTGGATTCAAGAGGTAAACAGCTTACCAGTGTCTGGATTTTTCAATTCAAATGAAATTTCTGTTCAAATGTTGGTTTTACAGCGAGATTGGAAGAGCGAGGTTGTATAAGGTCTAACAAAGTGTTTACATTCTTTCTCAATTCTTCTGGAGTAACTGTATGTGAAAACCCTGATTATGAAGTAGTTATTTCTGCTTCAGCAGAAGCTCTTCTAACCCTGGCATTTATTTAACAGGAAGGTGGTTTGAAATTGACTTTTCAGAAGCAGGGACTGTCTCAGAAAAGGCCATTTGAAAGTGAGGAGGGTGTATTGGGTCAGCAGCAATATCTGGCTCGGCTACGTGAACTCCAGAATGCTTCAGAAACCAGCCTTGTCAACTTCCCAAAATCACTTCCCAAATCAGGTACATAGAACAGAGAGCAGAAGAGTAATCTAGTGTTAAATCTTTTGTGTTCTTCTGTTGATGTCCATGGATGGGCAGCGGAGAGAGATGTTTGCAGTGTTGCTGTTGTAAACTGCAGTCTGGAGAAATTCTCTCCAGTGTGGAGACACTCTCCAGTTTGGAGCACCTGATATCACATGTAATGTTCATTTATTAGAACGATGCCATTATACACTCTAAACACCCTCCCCCAAGAACATTTGAATACAGTGCATCACCGTGCACTGGCAGTAATCAGTTTAACTCAGAACTTAATGTGACTACTTAAAAGTTAAATTATGAGTTCCAGATTTATGCCTGTGCCAGTTTGCACTCTTCATAATCTTTCTTGTGTCTCATATTAAGAGACAGTGGAGGACAATCATCTAGAATCAATTTTTGATTTATAGCCAAGAACTTAGCTTGTTTCAAAACAAAATAACAATAGGTACACTCGGACAAACAGAAATGAGCCTGAAGTAAGGAGTTAACATTTGGATTAAAATACTTGACATTATTAGAAATGGTTTCTTAATATAAGCCTACTTCTGCTTAAATTTTGCAATGTACCATTAAGGTCTTGCTAAACATTTATTTAGGGATGTCTGCCTCTCTATGTATGTGATGTCAACAGTTTTCAACAGCTATTGTCCCTGTACAGATTAATTTGGAGGGGGTGGAAGGGCAGTAATCAAATTTTCATAGTAAAGTGCTTTTAGAGCCTGGTGTTTTTGATGCTTTAAACAATCATAAAATAAAGGGCAAATTGTTTTAGCTATTACATGTAGAAAATTATATGCATTTGGACTATTTCAGGTTATTCTATTTTATTTCTTTATTCAGACATATTTCTCTTTATAAACAAGCATCTGACACAAGTTTCATTGCATCATTTATTAGGTACTTCCAGTCACTTAACAGCCAGTGCCAATGGAGTCATAGTTGACAGTCAGCCTGTAGTCAAAAAGAGACGAGGAAGAAGGAAGAATGTGGAGGGGGTTGATGTCCTCTTTATGAATAGAAATAAACAACCTAACCATGTAAGTAAACTTGATTTTTTTATCCAAAAAATCAAAATTATTATTAGTGCCTTAGCTGAGCATAACCAGCTGTCCCTGTTCAACGAAAACTTATAGTCAAAACTGTAGGGTTTGGGATATTTTTTGCTGATAGTTTATGATTACACAGATGAGAGCTTGGCGAAGTGTCATTAAATATGAGATATATACAATATCGTAACTGTTTTTAAAATGTAACTTCAATTCTGATGAACTTTAAGAATGTATTATTAAAAATTTGTGGTTTAACATAGCAACACTTTCTGACATGCTTTCCTGTAACACCTGTTATGGGACCTGACTGGGCAGTGACTTGAAGGGATTTCTGTGGCACAAGCACTGCCCAAGTCCTTGAGTGTGTCCATAGTGATCCGCAGGACTGTAGCCTTCATTGACTTAGACCTGAAATAATTGTGATGGTTTATTTTCATTGCAGAAAGTCAGATGTTTTTAATTTCTCCAGGTTAATCCAGGTATTAACTCCTGTCAGGTTGCTTCAGGGATAAACCCAGCACTCACTTACACGCAGTCCCAAGGCATGCTTGATGCAGAGAGTCCAGTTCCTGTTATTAACCTAAAAGATGGAACAAGGCTTGCAGGTGATGATGCCCCCAAAAGGAAAGATTTAGAAAGGTGGCTTAAAGAACATCCTGGATATGTTGAAGATTCAGGAGCTTGTATTCCTGTGAGTATTTCTTTCACATCTCCCTAGCTAAATAGTAAAGTATTTCTCATATTATGTATGTGGGTTTCTATTCTACATTACAGGGAATTATTTCCTTTTTCTTCTCTTCTACTTTGGAAAAGGAAAATACCCATTTCTTTTACAATGTGAGGTCTGCAAGCCTTCCTTTTCTCTCACAAATATAATTGCCAACAAAACATACTAAATCAAGACATTTGATGTTTATATTGTTTCACTTAGAATTTTAAAAATTATCTAGGATAAGAAAACTCTTATTACCATGATACTGCTGATGGGAGCTGGAAGTGTGTAACAGCATATCTAGTGATGTGCAAGAGGGTTAAAGACTTTCCTGTGGAACGTTTCTCGTGCGTACATTACAGTGCTGTGGTAGTGATGTTTGTGTGGGTATGATCTTCTCATTATGTTACTTCCAAATTTGAGATTTATTAATATTGAGCAGAATGTAAGAAAATCTTATGTGTGGCATCTGAAATAACAACCTTACTTCTCTATGAAGATGTTATTATACGAAACAGCAGCAATGTTCCAGACAGTTAAAGCACTGTTAAAAACTGAAAAATTAGTAAGACAAAGCAATGGGCAAAGGCATCAGAGAAATTATGTAGTGCTGTTTATGGGCTGCTTATTAAATGATCGTGATTAGTAAATAGGTATTGTTATGAAAATATTTCTGAACTTGAAGTTGACTTCAAAGGAATGCCTGAGTCGAGAGAATGCCCAGAGATCTTACTGTTTTTAAGTAGTTGTATCAGAAAGATAATTGGCTTTTTAATTCCTTTATAACAGAGGATGCAGCTGCATGATGGGAGGCCCAAACAAAAAAGACACCGCTGTCGAAACCCCAATAAACTGGATGTTAACAGTTTAACTGGTGAAGAACGTGTCCAGCTCATAAATAGAAGAAATGCAAGAAAGGTATTCATGATACTGTTCCCATTCTGATATGCCCCAAAGGAAAAGTTACTCCAGATGAAGAACTTGATATACTACACTTGCTAAAATGTTTCCGGTATACAAGTGAAAGGTCTTTGGTTTAAAGTTTTGGCACAGAGCAAAAAAAGTCAATTACAGTCTTTTGGTAAATGTTTTGCAACTATGAAAATATGTAAGATACAGATAGAAACATGGTTTATGTTCAGATAGAACTGAACACTTGGGATGCTGCAATGTTTGTGCCATTGGCTCAGAGGCAGGGCCGCTAAAATATGTGTTCAAAATATGTGATCAAAGTGGCAACTTCATCAGGAGTTTGAAATGTTTTGTAATATTCTCATTACTATTTTTGATGCAATTAAAATTATATTGGTAGTATATACAACAGAGAATCGTGTCCATTTGAATTAAGGGACTCCTGTCTACTGGATTATTCTGCTTTTTGCTTTCTTCAGTAATGTCTGGTGTTTGCCCTTTATGGATCACCAGTAGGTACTGGCTGTCAGTCACATTTCCAGGTGCAGTGGTAGGGGAGCAGGAGAGCAAAAGGAGAAGGGGAATTCTTTAGTAAAAACGCAGCAGTGGGAGATGTGAGAGCAGGCATTGAATTGAATTTTTGTACAGGTGATCAAAGTTTGGGACCAGCACAATGGATTTGAATAGGCTCTGGGGAAGGCTAAAGGCAATATTCAGGAAAAGGATGCAGAACATTACTGGTGTCTATTGAACAGATCTGGCCAGATGTGTGTGGTGGTGTCTTTGAACGTCAGTGTAGCACCAGAGCAGCAGTTCAGTGGGAATCTTTGAGCTGTTGTGTCCATGTATGGGGTGTTCTCCCTTTCCTTTGTGGCACTGCCAGCTTTTCTTTTTGTAAGAGCAGCTGCAAGGGAAGCAGGATGGGGTTTTTTTGTATGCTGCTATATTAAGGTCAGTAGCTTTGTCCATCTGTACAGGAGAGTGAGGCAGAATTTGAGTCTTTAATCTCTTCAGTGTATTGAGACAGCAGCTCTGAAGGAGAACCAGAATGGTTTGTGAGTCTCTGGAAACTGGGATCTGTGGCTGCTCTTCAATTTACTACCAGGAGTCAGTCAAAAGCTGGATCATGCTCAGTGATAATTTGAAGTGAGGCTTTATTTGTGCTGTATTATTTAAAAGGTAAAAATGAAACAGTGTCAGCTATTAATGTTGCTTTTTTTCTTGTCAGTTGTCACATATTCACTGACTTCTGTCTTCTGCTTCTCAGGTTGGAGGTGCATTTGCTCCCCCTCTAAAGGATTTGTGCAGGTTCTTGAAAGAAAATCCAGAGTATGGAGTGGCTCCTGAGTGGGGAGAAGTTGTAAAACAGTCTGTGAGTATTTGCAGAATAAAATAACCATGACATGAAATGTATATGAAAGGAAGCAAGGCAGACAGAAAAAAAATGCATGCCAAGAGGTGTGATTTTCATTTCTGGTATTACATGAACAGTGATCATGAGTCAGTGTCAGCATTCTGCCAGTTTAGTTCAGTTAGTGCTTTGCTGGCACAGCTGGAGTAGGAGAAAGGGGTGAAACATTGACTGGCAATCTCAAATTAGAGATTTTATTGAAGGTGCTTTCATGTCTTAGATGACTGACTTTTCATGTCTTAGATGTATCTGTAGTGGCTTTTAGAAAACATATTAGCCAAGGAACTATTTATGAATAAGAATACTTTCTCTGAAGTTCCAGTTAGGAAGAAGAAAATGCTTAATTTTAAATATTTATTTTACTCTTAGTGTGCACCTTTGAGAAATGAGGATACTACCAGTTGGTCTTGCCTTGAAGATAAGGACGTATTCTAAACTTCAAAAAATTGTGCAGTTTAGTGTACACCTCTGAATACAGGTGTAAATAATAGCAGAATTACTTTGAGAAAGTAGTAGTTATTTGCAGTAGAGAAGAACAGAACTTGTTCTGAATTCCTGTAGTTGTGTGAAGCTAATATAAATCAGAGTTATTTGCTGGGAAAAAAAGGCAGTTTTACTATGGAGTTGAGTAATAATTGATCTTATGGTTGCCGTTTTAAAAAGGCAATTGCATGACAATACACTCCGAAGGGAATATTGGTGTTCACTGCAACTCTTTCTTTGCTGTTAGGTAGGAGGACTTAGAGTGATGAATTAACAAATTCACCAGTAACTCTACAAATCCTAAATAGAAGTACTCTAATTTAAATTCAAGTTGAGTCCTTATGGTTTATTCTTCAGTTTATGGATGAGATGAAATATGAGAACATTAAAGAGACACTAGCAATAATAAAAAGGGCTCACAGATTGTTGGTCTGTGGGCAATCACACATATTTAAATTGAAGACTAATTAAACTGTCAAATGATTGCTGTGTGGTAATATTTCAAAGCAGTGCTGGTTTAGGTCTTATATTGAGCTTGCTCCTATAATTAGCTATATTTGGCTTGATGTGCCAGGAAATCAGTAAGGACGAGTTAGCAGAGGGTGTGAGAAGATCCATGCGTAGCCCTCACAGTGGAGATGGGCCTGTAGACATTCGGGATGTGGTAGCATAAAGTCATCACAAATGCCGGGAAGTTGTCTGGAGATCAGGCCTTTGACACTGTTCTGTACACCTGAGTCCTTTGTTTGTTTTCCTTTGCCATCTTTAAGCTCTCAAAATACACTAATGGTGCCCCTGTGTCTCTCCCAGGGCTTCCTCCCAGAAGGAATGTTTGACCGTATCCTCACGGGCCCGGTGGTGCGGGAGGAAGTGAGCAGGAGGGGGAGGCGCCCCAAGAGCGAGATCGCCAAGGCAACAGCAGCTGCGGCAGCCGCCTCTGCTGCCAGCGTGTCCGTCAACCCCCTGCTCGCCAACGGGCTGCTGCCAGGAGTGGATCTGCCCAGTCTTCAGGCCTTACAGCAAAACCTGCAGAACCTGCAGTCGCTGCAGGTGACAGCGGGACTGATGGGAATGCCACCTGGCTTAGCTGCTGGAGGAGAGGCCAAGAACATGGCCGCCATGTTCCCCATGCTGCTGTCAGGGATGGCTGGATTACCAAACCTGCTGGGCATGGGAGGACTTCTGACAAAGTCGACAGAATCCATTTTGGAGGAGAAAAAGGGAAATGATTCAAAGGAGACGGATTCAAAGAAAGAAAGGACAGAAGACCAAAATACAGATACTGGTGGTGAAAACTCTGTTTCAAGTTCTCCTTCAACATCCTCTGCCGCTGCAGCTGCCAATCCTCTCTCTCTTAACCCTTTACTTTTGTCCAACATACTTTACCCAGGGATGCTTCTCACTCCAGGCCTTAATCTTCATATTCCAGCTTTGTCTCAGTCTAATATTTTTGATGTACAGAACAGTGAAAGCAATGACACAGGCTCAGCCAAGCCCACGGAGGAAAAGGAGGAAAATTCTAGGGTTAGAGATCAGGAAGACAAAGGGGGAACAGAGCCAAGCTCTCACAACGAAAACAGCACAGATGAGGGTTCAGAGAAAGCAGATGCTTCATCTGGATCTGACAGTACATCGTCTTCATCTGAGGATTCGGATTCGAGCGATGAAGACTGACCCCAGACTCTGCACTTAAATTATAAACTGATTTTGAATTTATTCTTTAATTATTTCATTGTAAATAACCCAGTGTTGAGTGCATCAATGATTTACTGACCGAACATTTCAGTATTTGTTTAGAAGTGCAAACTGCTTTCAGAGACGTTTTGCATGTAATATTTCTTGAAGTTCATAAGTTTCTGAACTTGTATGTACTATCAAATACACAATGGTGTAAAATTACAACAAAAGGCATTATAATTTTGTTGGGGGGTTAATTTTATGAAAATAATGCTCAAGTAAGAGCTGTATATTTAATATATTTGCAGTGAACACAGAATACTTTATGCATATTATTGATTTAATTTGAATATAGTTTTACAGCCTCCTTGACACTTATAATTTACAGATCAAAACTCAGCAATAATTTGGGCAGCTAATGAATGTCATGAAAGCTGTAGAATCTACATCACCATCCATTGCTTTAATTACATGAAAATGCTCTAGTGTTGTGATGCACTGCTGTTTCCAATTCAGGTACAAGTGTGTTTAAAAGAAGATAAATTTTTCCCAATCAGCCAATTAAACTGGCTACCTGTTACCTCAGCTGAGTTAGTTTAGGAAGTTTACATTGGTTTCTATTACTTGTTTTCAGGTTTTGTTTTGTTTTTTAAAGACATCCTGTATAGCATGTTAAAATCTGAGTTATTTGAGATAAGACTGGGGTTTTCTTTCCCTCTTATTGTAACTGTTCTCTTTGACAGCAGTAAGGGGAAATTAAAGCAAACACTGTCTTATCTCATGCTACTTGGCACCATGTAGAGCTATTTAGTTTACTCCTTGCAAAGTTTTGGGCTCCCTCTGCAGAATAAAAAGTCCCAAAATGAGGAGTAGTTTCCCCAAGACTCAGAAGAGGCAAACTGTCATAAAGTGCCACTGAAAAGACCTTTCAACACTGCATAATTCATGTAAAAATTGTTTGTTTGCTTTGTTTGTGTAGATTTCTATTTGTGTTTTATGTCATAAAACCTCCTGGAGTTCCCAGTTAATAATGATAAATAAAGTACAGATAGTTTTGAACTCCTTTGAGTTTAAACTTCTCTGCAGATTTAAATCTGACTAAATATTAAATATTATCCAAAATCATTATTGGGATATCACTTCATATATTATGCTGAGTTACCCACTAACAAAAAAGCACTTTGAATAGTAAGGAAGACAAATTATTCCTAGAAACCACAGTAACAGGGCATAAGGCATCTGTTTAAGTCCAAATCCTTAGAACCCTTTACTATATAAAATCTGTCTAAGATTTGATGTGTGATATGATTCCTCCTTCTTCTTAAGCTGCTATTACTCTGACACAGTCGAGGCCCAGATTCACATTTACAGAACTTCTGAACTGACTGAGACTTCAGTTGACATTGGTTACATCATTTGCGGTCCAAGAATAGGCAAGTGTTAAGAGAAAATAGATACAGGTACTAGTGAAAGTCATGGAAAAAGCTTTACAAAGGATAAATTTAAAAATAAGAAACAAAAACTGTATATTTTGATATAGTTCTGTTGCTTGCTTGTACAGTAAAACAACTGTGTTGTTTTTTATCAAGAACTTTACCAATGAAATATAAGTTTCTATGTGCAAAATAACTAGCCCCATGATTAGAAGCAGTATTAGATGTAATTACACAATTATACAAGTACCATTTGGATTGTGCTGGTTACGTATTTTCCCAGATAGTATTCTGATTTTTGGCCCTTCATGCAGTGTCTTAGCAATAGTGAAAATCAAAAACTGCCAAGAGAAGGGGGTAGCAATTCATCATTAAAATAAAAAGTATTTAATATTTAATATTTTGCCCTTTGTAATATAGCACTTTTATTTAACTAGGATGCATCTATGAAATAGCCAAAGTTTTACAAGCAGTTATTAACTTCGTTTGCTGATGGAGTATGTCAACAATACCATCACTTCCCACCCTTCCCCCACAAAACAAGTCCTAAATCTTGTGGCTAAAACCTAATTTATATCAGATTTATGAAATAAAGTATTTTCCTATTATGGTCAAGTAAGTTTGGTTACTGTTCTAGTGATTCTTTCTATGTAATAAGGCAATTACAGTTTCAAGTAATGAAGGCTGGTGTAGACTTGAACATAATTATATTTGGGTTATTTTTCATCAGTTTGATCCAGAGGGGGAAAAGTGTCCCACTATCAGCTAAACTATATGCAAATACGGTTGTATAAAGTTAAGGGTTATAAGGAAACCTCAGTAGAATTACACTAATACTGAAGTTAAAAGGATATCCAAGGTGATGATAAAGTGTGTGTTGGTAGTTACTAAAAAAACCTTAGCTGTTATTGCCTTGTATTTCTATCCCTTGTTTCAGGCTTCATGATCCAAGTCTTTAGTCCAGGTTTTTTTTGGACATTTGCAATATTTGCCAGTTGTGTTCTGTGTAGTCTGAATTTGCTTTCTGTAGTTGAACAAGCGTCTTAAAAAGTCATTTGTAATTTATTGAATTACTTTCTATGATGTTCTATAGAGCAAATGGAAGTTTAATTATTTTTTATTAAACATATTCTTTGACTACCCGTGATGTCGGCCTCAGTATGTGAAAGTAATGCTGTGTAAGGATTAAATCTGCATCTTCCAGCAGCAAAAGTCAAGTTTCAGTGCTAAGTTTTAAAATTGAAATTATTCTTAAGACCTTAAAAAAACTCCTGCAAACAAGCCAAGCATGTAACACTCACACCTACTGCCCAAGACCATGGCTTACTCTTGTATGATTTTACTGGGAATCAATTGCCTCTGTTTCTCTTGTCTTCCAAACAAAACCTCTGTCATTCCCACCCTTCAGTACTTACAGTTAGAAAGGAATGTATGGCCTAGGTTCTGGTCCAAAAGTTACCTTAATTTTAAATAAGCATGTTGGCAGTGAAGTAAGTACCCTTTTCAGTCTTGCTTTTTAAAACCTTGCATTACTTTCCACATCTCTATTAAAGCAATTAATTGTGTTCCAAGCACTTAGTATTGCATGTATTTCACACAGGGCGCACACATTTCTCCCAAACCCCAGTTGTCTCCTGCTTGTCTGGTGCCACCTTGTTTTAACTGGCATTGCATTTGAATGATTCAATGGTATCCTTATTTATTTCAGTCTGAATTTTGTTTTCATATTCTGATCATCCTTTCTGAGCTTCTGCTTCCTCAGATTTGTACACAGGTGATAGAGGTGCACATACACATGAATTCTGTTCTCAAGTTCTCTATTTCTTTTTTCCTTGGAAGTCCTGCAAAATCTCTAATAGTATTTTTTTAAATTATTTTTAGAATACAGTGTTCTTGGTCTATTAATTAAGATACAGGGATCTATTCTTCAATCAAACTATTCCCAAGGAACAGGTGATCTAGGCACTATATTGATGGTTAGCTTCTTGCACTTCTTTGAAATTTTTCCAAACACTGTGTGGAATATGATGATTAGATAAGACTCTTAACAAGGGGTCCAGGGCAAAGTCCTGTCCTATTTGTTTTGTCTCTGAGAAATGACTTGTGCCATGTTACTTAGTAATAAATTTTTCATGGATTGCTCAGTGTGACAGTGCTGATCACCCATTAAAATTAAGGCTTGATCAAAGTCTAATTCAAGCTGTAGTGAGATGAAATGTGTGTGGTGTTCAGGGTTGAAAATAAAGGGATCTGCACAATAGTGTTACAATAAATTATTTGTGATGTGGAAATTACAACATCTAGTTTTCTAAGTAGTTTCTGATCTAGTTTTACTACATCTGTAATTACCTTCCACATGAGCAGGCTCAGTGCAATGTGGGATTTACACTGCTGTAGCTGACCAACATTTAAAATGTTACATCTGTGCATTGTTGGAACCTTGGGCTCATTCATGCTGGTATCCGCAGAGGAGACTAATTGTACTGATGTAGCCACAGGAGTTTACAAAATAACTGTCCTGACTTATCTAAACATCCCTAATGTTTCACAAACAGACAGTATAATTTCTTTGTTACATTTAGAGGAAAAGGAAATAAAGATAATAGCTTTCCAAGGGGTTTTTTATGACTTTTTTCTTGAATGCTGCCTCCTTTTAGGTTCTCTCACGCAAGGAAGGGAGGAAAATACAATGAGGACAAAATGTTTGCTCTGCCTCCTGTGTGCTCCCAGTGTGAACGAGGCCTGACAGTGCACAATTCTCATTAGAGTTCCAGGTAAGGGAGGCTGCTTTGGGAAATTCTTGGGGTGCTAATGTCAGATACAGTATCATCTCTCTCATTCCCTAGTGCTCACCAACACCAACAATAGTGCTCACACTGTTTTCTGTTGTCAGAGGATAAAAGCATTTGATTTGGGAACTACCATGTCAGCTCCTCTGCTTGACATCATTTGACCTGTGTGCAGCTGCTCAAAGCAGGGAACAAGAGCGTGTTTGTAGGAAAAATTTCTGAGACTTCAGGACAGTACAAAATGTATGTTACTGTGGGGTAGCCAAGTAGTTGTGAGGGACTTGGGCTTAAGAGGGTGGTTGTGACTGTTACTTGTGATACTGGTTGGTCTAACATGAAGTCCAGGAGTGGAAATGATTCAAGTCATTGAATGCCAAATGAGGATAACTCTTTATTAATCTTGCATCTTTTTAATGGGGGAGGAGTGGGAGGTAAAGAGGGGACAGATGAAGTGGAAAAACAAGTGAAGCTAGGTCCTCAGGGATAAAAAAAAGATTTCACTAAAATGTTACTTGTCTAAGTACACCATTAAATAAAAGCTTTTTTACAAGTTTTCTACACAAGAGTAATCATGTTAAACCATTTATTTACAAAGTCTGGATGCATAAAACCATAGGGAAGTACAAAGATGTAATCACAGCATAATAACCTTTCCTTTAACCTGAGCTTTGTTTATCTTTCAGTATTGGGGAGGTTTGTTCCTCTTTTTTTATATGAAGGATTTTTAAAGAGTAGATGAATGTTTCTTGGTAGAAATTAAATACTGTAATAAGTCATTGCTGCTTTGTGCTTTATTAGATACTGTAAATTTTGCTAAACAGAGCAACCCTACATAATTTATATAGTCTTCTGGGTGGCAGAGAGCTTCCCATCAATGCCCTGCTTATCTCAGAGCAGGACTGTGGCCTCACTGCCAAGTTCACAGCACCTCTGTGTNAAAAAAAAAAAAAGACATTGAATAGTAATCAAATCACTAGTTTTAATGTGACTTGTTCTGGTAGTCTGGGGGTTGCAGGTATGTGGGGAGTCCTGCTGGCATCACCATCTTCCACTGCCAGCTCGGGCTTTCTGTTCTCAGTGCTGGTTAACAATTTGTATTTATGTCCTGAATCTTGTCTTGGGTCAGCCAAATCATCTTTTCTTGACATTTCTTTTTTTCCCCCTGAATCTTTCAGCATTTGTAAAATACCAGTAATACAAAATCAAGCTGACAGAGTCAATAAATCTCTTTTAATCAAGCGCAGCCTGTTTTATTGATCACTTTATTGACATGTACCTGCTCTAGGACTGACCTCTCTTTAAATCTTATTTTTGGCAGCCTCCTCTCTGCTCGGTTGGGACTTGACCCAGGGGAGCTATATCTGGCTCTTTCGTACCCCACACTGTCTGTGTATATATGTGTGTGTACAGCCCATACCGCGCACTCTGTGTATATATTTGTGTACGGCTGCTTCCCGGCACGGTCCCTTCTCTGCCCGTTCCGGGCTCCCCTCACGGCTCCGGCCCCGCCCCGCCCAGGGCTCGCGCGCCGGGCGCGCTCCCGCTCCGTGCCGCGCATGGGAGGAGCGCGTG
>VZTN01015777.1:22857-57888 GCA_013400515.1 Erpornis zantholeuca | reverse complement strand
AGAGCATGAGGCGCAACTACACCCTGGAGGTGAGGGAGGGGCGACGGGGCCCCGGCCGGCCCGGGGGGGAGCCCCGCGGGAGGCGGGGGGTGAAGTGCGGAGGGAAGGGACGGCCGTGGAGGCGCGGCGGCCTCTCCCTCGCACCGCCCGGGCGGCCGGGAATAAACATCGCAATTTGGAGTCATAGCGGCGGAAAGGTGTTAAAAATGGAAGTGCCCTCGTCGCTGTGGTCCTTCCGCTCCCAGCAGTTCGGCCGAGGAGCGGCACGGTGGCCTCGGCCAGCGCAGCTCCGTAGCCGCGCGGGGCCCGCGGAGATTCCCAGCGCAGGTGTGATCACATTTATCAGTTATTTAATGGGGGCTTGAATGGCCGCGGCACGGCCCGGGCTGCGTGGTAAAGGCTACAAGGTAAAGGGCTGGTCACGTCGTTCTTGAAAACAGGAACATGCCGTGACGCGCCCGGGAGCTTCGGAGGCTCCTTTTATCGGTGCCTTCCTATAGTAAAGGTGACGCTTGTGATAACCCCCGGGAGTTCTCGAGTCTCCCCAGCGCTGCCCTCGCCGTGACCCGGCGGCTCTCAGGGCAGAGCTGCGGCGGCTCCGCACGCGGGGCAGGGCTCGGTCCTGCGGGGCTGGAGCCGCCCGTGCGGGATGGAGGAGTCCTGCTCCGACAGCGCCTCTGACACACGCAAACGGGCTGCGATGCTCGCGAGGGAGCCTTGACTTACCCCCGAAGGAGTGCGCTCACCCGGGCCCGTGACATCACGTAGCCCGACAAAACCACAGCATAGAATTTAGTTTGGGCCCTTGTTTTACCCGTCCTTTTCCCACTGGGGTGTTGCTATTAGATCAGAGAGGGAGATTAAAATTTCGAGTGCTCATTAGAATTAATTTCTGTCTTTAGGTGCCACACTGAATAATTGTCCCGCTGTGTAATACAGAGCAAAATGGAAGCTATGTTTTTCTTTTCCCACTGTCCGTTCAGGACACAGGAATGTTTTGGTAGCAAGGAACTGTAGCCTTTTTTTTCCTTTCTGTTTTTTTTTGTCTGTGTTCAGTCAGAGCAGTGCAAAATTCTGTAGAAGAACACTAAAAATATGTTGCTGCACTTTGAGTCAATTGTGAAATTTATAACGGTAACTAGTGATTTTAGCTTTGATGCAGTTCAGTATTAAGTGTCTATTTAGCACCTGTTTTGTTTCAGTTAAAGACCTGAAGTACAACAGAACTTTGAAACAGCAAATCAAGTTTGTCACTGGTTGAACTTCATCTTTTCAGGACACAGTTCTTTTCCCCAGTGCTGGGGAAAAGCACGTTTTTCTTTTCAGTGAAGTTTTTAGATGCTGTTTTGATTCACAGGGAAATGACATGCATTGGCTGGCTTGTGCCTTGTACGTGGCTTGCAGGAAAGCAATTCCAACTGTGAGCAGAGGAACAGCGGAAGGAAATTACGTTTCCTTAACCAGAATCCTGCGCTGTTCAGACCAAAGGTAACTTTTCTTGTTGCTGATTTTTAAACACTTAAAAAATCTCGAAGAGTGCTTATCACCTTGTGAAATTGGAAATAGAGAAAAAAAGCTAAGTGTGTTTCTTGTTCCCTGCTTTTAAAGATAGACTTTGTATCACTGGAATGCTTGTATTATAGCACAGAAGTAGGGCAGCTCCTTGGGCTCAGCACTATGTTTGTGAAAACACTGGTTTTCAAAATAGGGGATTGACTCCCTTCACTCAAAGGAGAAGGAAGGCAGTCACTGAAGAACAGTCAATTTTTGGGGTGTTCAAAGTGAAATTCTCACATGAGAAACCATTTTTAGTTTGCTGTGTAAATATTCACATGATTTATCTCCATTTTTACGTAAGAAAACTTCACTTTTCACGTGTTCTTGCTCAAGTCACTAAATGAGGCCAGAATCTGATGAACAAAGTTGTGTCAAATGTTTATGTCCATAAAGTAATAAAGAAAAGCTTCTGAAACAATTGTCTTTATTTATTAGCAATCTCATTGTTTTCTGAAAATTCAGTAGGTTGTCACAAAAAGAAGAAAGAATGTTCTTACATACTTTTTCTCCTATTTTCTCTACTGTTGAAGCATTGCTAGTGATTTAAGCAATGCAAAATTGTTCATCTATAAACTGTAGTTTTCCAAATCAGAAATTCAGGAAACTGAATGTTGATAAGTTGTTTCTAAGATCTGAGCCATCAAAGGCTAATAACACTGAAAAATAAGGTGTAGTTAAAGAAGGAGAAAAAGAACTAAAGTCAAATTTGCAAAGTGCAATTTACTAAAACTCAAGAGATTTTTCATGCTTGGTAGACTATTCTTAGCATTGTAGGTCTCACAGGTTGTTTTATTTAAGTTAATACATTATTTAGAAAAATGAGGCAAATTTGATTTCAGAATAATCTGACTGTTGGAGTTCATTTTGTCTTTGTGAGGAAATGCCAGACCTTTGAGTACATAGTTAACACGGTTATCAGCCGAGGATCTAAAAATATTTCACGAGCTGTCTGAGCTCATCCATGTTTATGGGTGAAGGACTGGCTCACAGTTTGTTGTCCTGTTTGCAATGCCACCATTTCCTCAGTAGTTTGGGCAGTAGAAATTGCACTTTCGTTGAAAATGTAGAGTTTAGTTCTGCAGGAAAAACAAACGGCCTTTCTAATCTAACCCATTGGGTATTTCCAGCTTGATCGAGTTTTTTAACAAGATGAAGAAGTGGGAAGACATGGCAAATCTACCATCCCAGTTCAGAGAGCGAACTGAGAGATTGGAGAGAAACTTTACCGTTTCTGCAGTCATTTTTAAGAAGTATGAGCCCATTTTTCAGGACATTTTCAGGTATCCTCAAGAAGATCAACCTCGTCAACAGAGAGGAAGAAAACAGAGGTGTGTTTTTGTTATTTCCAGACTGATTTTAGAACATCACTTGAGTGAAAATATAATGAAGTTGCTTGGTTGATTTAGTAGTATTTTGACTGTATTTCCATAGTTGTGATTTATAGTACCAGGGTCAGTTTGTCCTTGTGGTAAATTTTTAATCTCTTCTTTGGTTTCAGATCTGTCAAGGGGCAGGAAATCCCAAAGCTGCTGAGTTTCTAATGGTTTGGGGGGTGGGGGAGAGGGGAGAGGTTTCAGTCAGCCTGTAACACTGGCATGGCAAAGCTTAGTCTGTTTCACTGCCCAGTAACTCCCATGGAGTTCTTCATAGATGCAGATCTTGTGGATATTTTACTTTATAGTGGAAGCTTTGTTCCTTTGTTACTGTTTGTGTTAGGAGTGCTGTGGAACTGACCTTGCAGGCTGAGACTGGGGTTCCCATTGTGCCTACCCTAAAGCTGTGTGCATCCTTCTGTATTAGCTTTAGTCAGGGTTGTGTGGGAAGGGTGTAAGATTTTGGCCACGCTGTAGTAAAGCTTAGTTTCCTCTTCGAATTATTGACTGTTGTATGATGTTTTATCAGTTTTGATTCTTGGAGCTTATTGTCTTCTTGCTGTATTTTCCTCCAAAAGACGACAGCCATGTACTGTGACTGAAGTTTTCCAGTTTTGTTGGGTGCTGTTTGTTCATGCAAAAGGTAAGAGATCTGAAAGGAATTAAATACAGCAGACATGGGTTTATTAGTCATTATTTTATATCAGTCCTTAAAACATCAAATAGCTGCAGTCTACATATAACCTTTATTGTACAAGCAGCCATGAAGCTAATAAGAACAGTAGAGAATTTCGGATGTTTTTTCTTGATAATGACTGTTGGGAGAAAAAGGAAGGAACAGGATTAAATCCTTATTTTAGGCTTCAGTTGTTCAGTCATAGCACACATAGTCTAAAGTCTTTCCTCATCAAATCTGTGTCTTAAAGAGTTTCCACATCCCTAGGCCTTGTTTCAAGTCCTGCTTTGATGAGTGTTCGCTGTGAGTGATGTACAGGTAAGGTAGTGCTTTGGGGAAGGTAAAGATAAGATTGATATTCCACATGGAAAGAGCATCACTGTAGGTTCAAAGCCACTGATAATGTCCAGTAAGGATATTTTTTTCATAATATAACATCTATTAGAGGAAACCCAGTATTTTAATTTCTTCAAGGAAAGGAATAAAAGGAGTTCTCTTTTGGTTTTGGGGTATGTGGTGGGATGTGTCTTTTCAAATTTAAAAGTGAATCAATGTTCCTACAGTGTGCTGTGATTTCCTTAACTGGAGGATTTTGAGGCTCGGACAGAGTAGGCTGTGGCAATAATATTGAATGGCCTGGCACTAATTTTGTTCAGCACAGAACTTTTTTCCAAAGCCTTCCTTTCTGCACTGTGCCACTGCAGAGGGATCCTGGCAGCAGTACTGGACCCTCAGCACCACATCCCTGTACGAAGATCAGGAAGGGTGTGCTGGGCACAAGTGCTGCATTGAGTGCTCTGTCCTGTGAAGAAGATGCCTTTTTGTAAGGCTGCAAATTTCACCTTATTGGGCAAGAAAAATCTTTCCTAAACAAGTGTCGTGCTTTCAGGCCTGAAACACAGCACGATTTCATCCACTGAGCCCAGAGCAGAGTTAGTACTGTACTTATTTCCAGTCAGTCAGGACTTCAGGTCAGTCCGAAAAATCACAGATTTTTCTTTTCTCTTCTGTAAAGTCCTCACTTCTGTGGGAAGACTGGATGGTTGACAAGGTGCAGAGGGACTTCATGGTCTCCCTGTTGCTAAATTATTGGTTAATACGTTTGAGTAACTGCATCATTGATTGACTACATCTTAATTAGCAAGCAGTTTCAGACATGCTAACTACCCTTTTGGAGAAGACTGTGTTGATAACACATCTAGGTGAATTTTACAAGAAAAAGAAAAAAATACAGTACACAGAAGCTGTAAAGTTACTAAGTGATTATTAAAGTGTGGCAGCACAAAAATGGAAACTGTTGACTATTAAGGCATTAGTTGTTGGTGTGAGGTTTTGTTCTGTGTGTTTTGGGGGTGGGCAGTAAATCCTTTTCACGGCAACCACACATCAGTGGCAGGCCCAGGCTTGTCTGTTCCTCAGCCCATTGCCTTCAGTTCATGTCCTGCACACCGAGGGAGCCCCTTGGTTAGTGGGACTGCACTCCTGGCATACTGCTTGTAAGAATTGCTCTTTAAACTCTTCTATTTCTTTGTTTAAAATCAACGGGGGAAAAGATCTCTGCTGCACTGAGATAACTGTTTTTTGTTACTCACAACTGAGGTTGTGATAGGGAGCATTGTTTGAAATGTCAGCAACAAAAAGATTACTATGGAACTACTGGTACTGTGAAATTATATTTATTTTTGACTGTGCTGACAATAATGATAGCTATGGTAGTTGTCATGGTTGTGAAATTGAACCTATGTTATGACAGTTAATTTGAGAATTTTACTGATTTCAGTTTTTCTAATAGTATTTAGGACATTGCTTTGCTGTGAACCCTTAATGATTTGGAAATAACTGATAAGTGGGTAAAATAAGTTAAGAGTTTTGTCTAGAGTTCATTATTTTAAATAGTTTAAATTCTCGGCATTGAAATTATTTTCCTTCTAACAAATGTAGAACCAGAAGATAACAAATTTGAACAAACTGGTGTGTGACTGATAGAAAAATTACAGCATAATTGAGAAAAATTCTCTAATCATATAATAATTTCATTGTGTTGTAAGTGTGCATTACTATATAATAGATTTCTTCAAGAATTTAAATCCGTTCTTCAGAGTGGGTTCAGCTAAGTGATATGGAACTTTGCTGAGAAAAAAAGGGGGAAGAGTTATTAGTATTTAAGGAGTAATAGAAACATTGTGCTGTGCATAAAAAATAATGGAATTGTGATTTGTGTTATTAATTAATTGTATAGTTTATTTTACAAAACTATTTTTAGCTATGGCCACTTCTCTAAAGAATATCATAAACATAAACGAGTTCAGTAAAGAGTAATGACTCTGAATGTGATCTTTGTGAAAGGTAATAGAAGAGTTACAAGGACTCTTTTCTGCGGGAAGATGATAAATAAAAAATACTTAATAAATCAGATCAGAGATAGGCACATTTTAGCTCTTCTGTAAAGAACAAGAGAAATAAAGTTACATTTATTCCTGTTTATAATGAGTATGCGCCCAGTAAAATTTTTGTAAGAAAACAGATTGTTAAAAAGAAAACCTGAGTTAAATAGAGATTTGATCTGGAGAGTGAGGGGCGGGGGCTGAAGGAGGGAGCAGTTTCCAGGCCATCTGCAAACCTGGGTCTAGCCTTGCCGAGGTTAAGGTTCTTTGCAACTTTTTACAGCAATGCAAAGTAAGGAAAAGGGGAAAAGTTGAGTCCCAGAACATCTTCTACCCCTCCTTGGTTTTCAGAGCAGGGTTTGCTTTGGGCAGGTGCAGTGGGAATCCAGTGAAGGATGTGGAGACTGGTGCTGCCAGAGTTATGGAAGCACATTTTTCTTCCTTGAGGCAGTTTGCATTATACAGTTTGTGTTTCTTTGAGTTATTTATGCACTGGTTAATGAGATTACTATGAATGAGGGAGCAGCAACAGCATATTTATCAACATTTTCTTAACATTTGATTTCAAAACAGCACAATATAATTGATTTCCTTTAGAATGTTGTTTCTGAAAAAATACTTTACTATTATATTTGTTATATGTTATTAAATGTGAGTCTGCTTTACTGCCTGTGTTGTTATCCAGATATTTATAGTCACCAAAATCTGTGTTTACAAGATTCCATTATTGGTTGTTATACAAACATCAGCAGTTTCTTGGTTAAAAATTTTTTAAATCCATGCTATTTTTTTTGTCTTACGTCTTTCTGATATTGCAGGAAATTTTCCTATGATCAGTGATGACTTGGTCAATTCCTATCATCTCTTGTTATGTGCTTTGGATCTCGTGTATGGAAATGCTCTTCAATGTCCTAACCGTAAAGAACTCCTGAATCCTAATTTTAAGGGTATGTTGGAAAAAAAAGTTGATTTGAAATGCATGAGAATTAATATTTTCTGTATCTGGCTATGCAATTCTATTTCTATTAATGTAGTATGTAATAACAGACTAGTGAATTTTGTCAATAATACATTAAGTCAAGAATTTGATGTACTGTGGAAATACCCTTGAAGGAAGCTTGATAGTAATAATTTGAGTTAATGAGGGTTTAATGTCAGTGAAAAAGTGCATAATGATATAGTGCATCACTGGACACAGTAACACTGGAATGTTCCCGTGATGCAGCAGTTTGGAAAGACCCGGGGCTCAAACAGGAGATTTGTTTCTCATTTCTGGATCGCAGCTGTTCTCTTTTTGCAGAGAATGGAAGTGTATCAAGGTTGATTTGATAACCACAAATGCAAATGAATGGTGAGAAGTTGCCAGAGTTTCTGATGTAACTTCCCAGACTTGCATTTCATTTTCAGTGATGTACAGTATTGGCCTGTTCTTGTAGTGCCTCAGATGTGACCTGAGACCATTATCTCAAATGAATATTATAGTTCACAAGTGTTTGATTTTTTTCCTATTAGAAATGTTTAATTTTTATCACTCAGTCACTAATGTTCTTAAATCTATAACTTAAAATTTGCTTTGATAACATTATCCAGTT
Organism: Erpornis zantholeuca; assembly: GCA_013400515.1. Classification (NCBI taxonomy): domain Eukaryota; kingdom Metazoa; phylum Chordata; class Aves; order Passeriformes; family Timaliidae; genus Erpornis; species Erpornis zantholeuca. Next base: position 50,306 of record VZTN01015777.1, on the reverse strand, counting down.
GAGTGGGCATTATGTAATTAGTAGTTCTTTCAAGGAACCTAGTTAGTTTACTGTTTTAATTTCATACTACCTTGACTCCACAGCATAGAATCTAAGTTTAATAAGAAAATAGGATATGGATTTGCCAAATTAAATCATACAAAATTCTTAATTGTAGGTCTACCTGAAGACTTCCATAGTAAGGATTATAAAGTATCATCTGATCCTCCCTGCATCATTGAAAAACTGTGTTCTTTACATTATGGATTAGTTTTAGAAGCAAAAGGTATAAAGGAACATTTTTGGAAGCCATATATTCGGAAGCTTTTTGACAAAAAGGTTGGTCAGTAAATTTGTAATGTAGAAAAATCTCTTCTTACTTGTTACTTTCAAAACCTTTGTAAGAAATGAAATGCCCATCCTTTGTTCTTAAATGTCTTACAGCTCTTAAAAGGAAAAGATGAAAATCTGACTGGATTTCTAGATCCTGGGAACTTTGGAGATAGTGTGTAAGTCACTGTTTGTGGTGTGCTTTGCATGAGTGTCCCTCTGTAACCCAGCTGCACTTGTTACCTTACCTGAGCATTGATGGCAGCCAGCTGCCTCTTGTGTTTGGTAATGGCCTTCCACCACTGCCCTCCTGTTCCTGTGAGTGCTGTGAGCTGAGGTCAGCTTCAAAGATGGATGCTTCAGGATGGTGATACCTGATGTCAGCTTTTATTCTTAGGTTTCTCTTTCCTGATTTTTTTTTTTCTTTTTGTGTGTAACTCAAAAAATTACTGTGAAAAAGCTGCAGGAGGACGTTGAGTAGGAAGTGGGAGAGAAAAAATTGGGTGGTGGTTTGAGATGTTTATGGGTGTGAATTACTTTATTTTAATACTACAAAAATGGTTCACTGTAGTTTATGGTATGATGCTGTGTAAATTTTGAGGAGTTTCCACAAGATAGGAGTTCTCAGTATTGTACTGCATTCTTCCTGCAGCTGGGTAAATGGCTGGGCATCAGATATGGAGGGAAAATTATGTCCTTGCCACTGTCATGTTTAAGGTACTGTAGGTCTTAAAGGAACTTCAGTGCTTCAACAAGGGTCAAAATAAATCTGAAGTAGACTTCCCCCTGGCCAGAACTGTGTTCAGGGTTTGAGCAGGTGAACAAAGCAGTCTAAATAAAGGGAGTTTGTCTGTCTTTCCTTTCTGCTGTAGCAAAGCCATCAACAAGGCCTATGAGGAGTATGTTCTGTCAGTGGGAAATCTCGATGAGCGAATCTTCCTTGGAGAGGATGCAGATGAAGAAATTGGAACTCTCACGAGGTGCTTAAACACACCTTCAGGAATGGAAACAGCTGAAAGGGTACAAGTGAAGCATAATTTACAGCAGCATTTTGACAGGGTGAGTATGGCATGGTCTGTGCTGCTGTTTTTAAATGCCACCTTCCCTGGCAGTTTATGGAGACAGAAATAAAACACACCTAGGAGTGTGGGGAGAAAATGGGAGGAATACTGGGAGCTAGACTTCATGGTGAAGAATGTAATGTGCTTCTTAAGCAATTGTGTGGTTAGGTGATTAGAAGACGCATTGATTTTGCTGCGTGCTAATTGAAGGGATATCATTTGTGTTACGTTATTTTAATGCGATGGCTTGATCTGATGCAAAAAAACTAAAATGCTGATCAGAAGGACTTCTCATATTAGAGGTTAAACCTGCTGAAAGGAAGCCCTGGCTCAGTACACTTCTCCTATGAGGTACAGCTACCTTTGTTACTTGGGCTAGGAAGGGACTACTGGCGTTTGGGGGGGATTTTTTTTATATTGGTCTAATTGTTTCATACTTCAATTCCAGCATCTGCATTTCAGCATAGGTCACATCCCCTCTGTTTATACAGACTGGTTTGATACAAACATCTGAGCAACAGAGACTAATTCTTCATTGCTGGCTCTTACCTGAGTCATGGTCTGGTTTGGGCTGTTTGATTGGGAACCATTTTTTTCCATAACACAGAGTAAGAATTCTGCAGATTGGTGTTTCTAGGTTATGACCTTTATCAAAGTTTATAATAGTGTGCCTAGGTATATGTGGTTATATTTTTGTTTTCAGTCCAAATCTCTGAGGATCACAACTCCCCTTACTGGCCGCAAGTACATTAAGGAGAGCAACCCATATGTGACACCTGTTTCCATAGCAACCTACAGCCTGAGCCGCCTGCACACGATGCTGGCAGGGCTGAAAAATGCCCCCAGTGAAAATCTGGAGCAAATACTCAGGTACATTTGATGTTTAGCCAAATAATCCTATTCTCTATTCTAGTTTTAATAACAAACATTAATTCTGAAGAGTGTAATTTAAAATGTGAGCAAGTCTTTTACTCCTGGAGTAAAGTGGAATCCAGAGAGACATTTACATTTCAAAGGACTAATCTCTTTATTTAGACACATCTGTCCTTAGAGACTGATGAACATCCACCATTTAAAACTCAACAGTTTTGAGCTTCTCTAACCAGAAGTTGCCAATATAAAATTATCAAGACTTTTCTTTCTGCTTAGCAAATGGCACTACCTAGGAAACCACTTCATACTGTAGGAGAGGCAAACCAAACCTTGTTTGCCACTTGGATTAACTTGCTTCAGGAATAATGTATTTTTAAACAGTTTTTATGTCATGTGGAAAGTGGTGTTTAAATACCTCTCCCTGATCATGAAAAAATGAGCATATTTACTACAATGCATACAATAATATGATGTTTTGCAGTTAGACACATTTGGATCTGTTTGTATTGCTGTGCAATATATTTCCATTTTTTAAGCTTTTAACACATATAAAATAGGGGGATTTTGGTCTTAGGAATAGTATATTGAAAATGTTTAGTTTTTATTTTCAGGTCATGTTCCAGAGATCCTTCTCAATCCATTGCAAACAGAGTAAAAGAAATGCATGAAGTGTACTGTCAGAGTACACAGTCTGAAGGAGAATTCAGTAATTTTTCCAAAGGTAGGAAACATTTTGCTTATCCAGATAAGAATTAAAATGCCTGTAAACACATCCATCCCTTGTAATTAAGTTTTACATACAGGTTATGCTTTAGCACAAGTGTCTTTTCTACTCTCTTGATTTTTCCTGTGTTCTTAAGATACAGAAAATTTCAATGCTGTGTAAAATTTTATAATCAGCCTTAGCTTGAATCACTGGAATTTGATCATACTTTGAGTACTAGAGAAGTGAAATGAAAAGCACTGTTAAGTGTACCACTTTTTCTCTCAAATGTAAGAATATTGGTGATGGCATGGATTTCTGTGATGGTAGAGAAAATCTGAGTGACTGTAGTCTTTAAAAACTCAACAGCAATTTTGGCTTACATATGAGGATAAATTAGTACAGGTATTAAAATCCTGCCAGTATAAACACAAAACCACAATTTGCAAAGTTGTCTTAATATCTGAAGTGCCTGAAGATGGATTGAATATAAGGAAGATGCTCTTGACCTTGTTTCTTAATGCCTTCCTTTGTTCTTGTCAGCTTAGTTGCTTCAGTGCTTTTTGTTGCAGAGCAAGGTGGATCCATACAGGTGTATTTTTCAATGCATTTTCTGAATTGGAATTGTGTGCATTATAGCAATGTTAAGGATTGTTCTTATACATGGTGATGTCACCAAAATCTGGGTTCAGTAGCAAGTTATTCTGCTCTGCATTCACAAGTCAGGGCAGCGTAGGAGAAGGATTCCTACATTAACTTCAAATTAACTGGTCCAGTCCTGAAAGTATTGTGGCCACAGCAGCACAGAAATCCACACAAGCTACTGTTGCATCTCTGTATCTGAAGATGAAGAAGATAATACTTCTGTGTTGCATTTTACCATACTGCTTCTATTTAAATTTCCTGCAGATGTTGCTAGTAAACATTTTCGTCGTGCGGAGATGCTCTACTACAAGGTCTTGGAGTCAGTCATTGAGGAAGAGAGGAAGAGACTGGGAGACGCTGACTTATCTGTAAGGAAAACTTAGCAAAGGGTTCCTCACTTTTAAAGTTGGACCAGCAAAAAAAGAACAGAATTGTAGAGCAGAATTGTCAGCTATTTAAAATGTGGGTAAATCTCTGAGAAGAACCCTGTAAGTACACCTGAATGGAAAAAAAAGGTTCAAGAAATTATTTGTGTTTGCAAACACAAAGATAAATGGAATTTTTAATGAGTAAAGATGGCTCATTTTGAATTCTGTTCTGTCCCTTTCAAAATAGCTTCACTTTTTGTAAGGTTGAGAATCTTGCTGTTGAGACAATAAAAAGTGTTTTATTGTTCTGTAGTTACACTGTAAAATAAGCTTTAAAATTTGCAACTCTTGCAGGCAATACTGGAGCAAGATGTGTTTCACAGGTCTCTGCTGGCATGTTGCCTGGAGATCATTACCTTTACATACAACCCACCAGGAAACTTCCCGTTCATCACTGAAATATTTGACATTCCAGTTTATCATTTTTACAAGGTAATGTGTTTGACAGCTAGAAACACTTATCAAGTCATGAGTGCTCATTGACCTGTATGACAATGTAGGATTGAGTCATAGTAATGCAGCCTTCATATTTCTGATAGTCTCTTCTTCCATGAAAATCAGATATTGGAATTAGATCTTCGTTTAAGAATCAATGTATGAAACAAGTGCATTATGTTGATCATAATTATCCTCTGCACAGGTGATTGAGGTTTTCATTAGAGCAGAGGACGGCCTTTGTCGGGAAGTGGTAAAACACCTGAACCACATTGAAGAACAGATCCTGGAAAGTATGGCATGGAAACGGGAATCCGTACTGTGGGACAGGATCAGAGAGAATGAAAACAAAGTTCCTACTTGTGAAGAGGTGAGCCCATCTTTCATTGCTTTCATAGTCAGACAGGATGGCAGAGAGAGGACTTGGTACCCTGAAGGGGAGGCCTTATGAGGCCCAGTAGCAGTTCCACCATCCCAGTCCATCCATGCAGGGAAAGCAGTAAGTGCAGTGTGCTGCTGGCCTGGTCAGGGCCATCTCTGTGGAGACATCTGGAACAGAGACAGGTGGCACATAGAATTCTCACCCAGTATTTTATCCAGTATTTTATTGGTTAGCAGAACAATGAGCAAAAATGGCCAAGCAAGGAAGGTTTGGACCAATCTCACTTGAAAAGATTATTAAGCAAGAAATGTGGTACATACAGAAGTAGTTGCAGAAAGACTGTTACATCTTCCAGAGCAGCACCATCACTACTCACTGCTGGTTTTCTTAGGCTAGTTGGGCTTAGGGTAAATTTGTCACTTTTCTTGTTCTTTTTCCACAGTTTTGCTGTTCAAAATCTGTAGTGCAGTAGCTTTTAAAAATTTGATATGTAGCAATAAGTGTCTGTGTGATACAGACACTCTAATAAAAGGATAAATATTTCAGGTAATGCCACCTCAGTACTTTGAGAGATCTGCTGGGAACAGTGTTGTAGGTTCACCACTAACACCACGGCGAATAAACGAGGTTCGTGCTGAAAGTGGAGGACTGGGAAAAGGTGAGATGTTTTTTAAAGCAGAACATGCTGTGCATTGCTTACTTAAATTATGTAAGGAAGGAAACTCTTAATGCCCATGTACGCTTAGTTGCAAATGTATTTGTGAATGGTATTTGTACTGCAACTCACAGAGTTCCATCAGAGATCTGACTGATGGATTCATTGTATCAGTGTGAACCAAATACTGCTTTGATAGCATGTTCTCTCTCAGGTGATAGATATGAACAGCATGTGCATGTGGTAGACAGTGTTTATACATGCACATACACACAACTTATGCTCTAATTGCTTTGCTTTATTGTTATACCAGAAAAGAAACTCCACTATATATATATGTGACATCTCAAACTTTTCTCACTGGAAAAAATAAATATAATACATGAACTTAGAAAAATATTAAACCTGGCATTATTGAAGCTGTAAGTCATACCTAAAAGCAATCTGTACTTCTGAAAAAGTTTCCCTGAAGAGCTTTGCATGACATATTTTGGTCTGCATTAGATTTCCATCACCTGTTTGTAGAACAAGGGATTATAAAACACGAGTTAAATATTTCTCTGTGTGTGTTTTTTTCTTCCCCAGGCCTTGCCTCCCCTCCAGCCACGCTGTACGACAGGTACAGCTCTCCCACAGCCAACCCCACGCGGCGGCGCCTGTTCGCTGACACCGACAGCGGCGCCGAGGGCGGCAGCGCCGTGAGGGTGCCCCCGCAGCCCGTGGTGAGCACGGTGCCCGTGCAGAACGTGAGCCCCGAGGCCGTGCCCGTGACTCCTGTGCCCGGCCAGACTCTGGTGACTGTGGCAACGGCCACTGTGACAGCCAACAACGGGCAGACGGTGACAATACCCGTGCAAGGTGAGGGAAAAGCTGCTGCACAACTGTTCAGGCTTGTTCCCATCAGAGTATCAGCATACAGCCAAGAAGAGAGGGGGGGAACAGTTGGCCAGAAAGAAGTATGTTTGTAAGGATTCGTTAAGTAGGAAAAATGGTTTGAATAGGCAAGCAGAATTTAAGGACAGAGCATGTAGAGCACAAGGATGTTCTTACTGCCAAGGTCTGTTTGATAAAACAGTAAGCCCTCCTTCCTGAACTGACAGGGGATGAAAGCTGCATTAATATGAAAACCTTAGTGCAACTTCATTATCTTCTTGTCTTATGATGAAGTTTCCAAAGTACTTTGATTAAACAATTTTATGTATAATATACTAAACGTATACTTAAAAGCAGCTAGTAAGTACTGAATTGTTTTAAAAAACATAAAACCACAAACACACACATCCCTCACCCAACGTGTTCTTATTTCAGGCTCTTTTTGTTAACTTACAGGTATTGCCAATGAAAATGGAGGAATAACTTTCTTCCCAGTCCAAGTAAATGTAGGTACCCAGCCCCAGGCTGTGTCTGGGCCCATGCAGCCTCTGAGTGCCCAGACTCTGGCTGGCACCCTGAACACTCAGATGACTGGGGCAGCACTGCAGTTGCCAGGCCAGTTAACAGTGCAGCAAGTCTCCCCTGGCGAGCAGAGACCCACCCAGCACTTCACTGCCACAGCCGTCAGGCCTCGCAAGACGGGCTCTCTTTCCCTCTTCTTCAGAAAGGTACTTCTTGATCTAAGGTTGCTTTGCTTAGTTCTTACTTCGGTAAATGTGCAGTAATTTAAAAAATACACACTTAGTGGTTGTAATAATGAGGGTGTATTAAATTCAGTCTATACCTTTAGTTATTCATTCGTATCTGAAGACTAGTTTTCGCCTGCAGGCCACTTCTCACTAGCAAAGGAGTGTGCTGGCTCATCAGGACTTGGAAGTAGATTCTGTATTTGGCCAGCAGGTTCTTAAAGGTGTCCCTTTTTTTAAAGGCTCTTCCAAAGAAAGAGGTTCTGTTTTGAGACTTTCTAGTTTATTCAATACAGGGGTTGCTGTAGGCAATGCAGTGCCCTTTCTCAGGGCTCAGGACAGATTTAAGCTTCAAACAAATGTTTTCTTAGCACTGACATTGGTACTGAGAATGTCTCTGTCTTGTAATTAAAAAAGTTATATTTGAATTCAGTTATTCCACTCTTGCCTTAGCATTTGCACAAGCTCTACAGGTGTGCAAGTCTGAGCTACTCTTTTGCTGAGTCAGAAAAGGAGTGGTGCTGTGGCTCTGAGCACAGTGTCAATTGCCACAGGTGTATCACTTGGCCAGTGTTCGTCTGAGGGACCTCTGTGTCAAACTCGATGTGTCTGATGAGCTGCGCAAAAAGATCTGGACATGCTTTGAGTATTCCTTGGTGCACTGCCCTGAAATCATGATGGACAGACACCTGGATCAGCTGCTGATGTGTGCCATCTATGTCATGACTAAGGTAAAATGTGAACAAAGAAAAAGCAAAAAAACCCTCCTTTAATACTTAATATTCCAAATACTACAATTCCTCAAAAAACTTTAAAGCAACAAACACACACAGAACCACCCCCAAACAAAACAAAATACAAAAACCTGCAGAAAAACAGAACCTTTTCTGTCCATCCCCCTTAGGTTACTAATGAAGACAGATCATTCCAGAACATCATGCGCTGCTACCGGACACAGCCGCAAGCCAAGAGTCATGTGAGCACAGTCACAATTTAAATATGTGGGATCTGGTTTATTAAATGCCTTTGTTCTATTTTGGGAACAGATCGCTTGGCAAAGCAGCATTTAGTATTAAGGGGATACAGTCCATGAGCCATTCTCAAAAGAGAGTGGTCATACCCAAAATCCTGCACTACCGAAAGCTTTCTATGCTAAACTATAACTAAAATAGAAAATGTCTTTACTTAAAACCTAAGGAGGCAGTGCCCATGGGATATTATTCCTCGTAGGAGGCTGTACTTCGGCCTGCAAGAAGCAGATTGGTACCAGAGGGAAGCTTGTGGCAGCAGAGGTGACAGGCAGGCAGCTGCTCCCCGAGTGGGTAACTGCTGTACCCTCCCCTGGTCACAGCACTCCCTGTTCCTGCAGGTCTATCGCAGTGTCCTGATCAAGGGCCGCCGCCGGCGCCGCCACTCCGGCAGCAGCGACAGCAGCAGCCAGCAGAACTCACCTACGGACAGGAGCAAAGACAGAAACAAAGAAGGAAGTGAGTGGTTCCAAATGCCAGGTGTTTGGGTTTGATTCCCTTTCCAAAACTGCGTGCGTGAGTCGGAGCTTGTTTCTCCTTTACCAAAGGAGAAACCCCAAACTGTTTCTTCTTTGGTAAACTTAGACACAGTTAAAAATACATTGATAATATTTAAGAGTTGCTCTAACTTAAGGTTTTTATTGCACCCACTGACAGTTTCAAGTCTCTCCCCACATGCACTTACCTTGGGAATTTGCTGTGTTGGCCTGAACTCTTGAGTTCAGCTCACACCAAAGAATGAGTCTTTACAGAATGAGGAAATCTGCGCTAGCCCAGGTTCACAGTTACTCTTATCACAGCCACAGGGCTGCAGCAGTTTCCTTTGTAGCACTGTCTGTCTGCAGAGATAGGAACACCACCCACAGCATTGATTTCAGCATAACTGACAGCTCTGGAGATTCTTCCCTTGAAATGTGAACTGACATATTTTCCTTGAATTAACTTCTGTAAAGGAAACTGAAGAAGTGATGCTGTGTATTCCTACCAGCAGTTTTCAAGATATTTAATAGGCGATGGTATAAGCTATAGGTATTAATATAGGTGGCAGGGAGGGAAGGAAAAAATACATATATTTTGCAACTTCCCACATTAAATTAGCAGGAAATATGACCAAGCCAAGTATTTATCCTGCTAACAGAAAAAGACTATCGATATTTACTTGAAATGGCACCAGGTGGCAACAAGAAAGAGCTACTGCTAGAAGTATAACACAAATGCTGAAAAAATGGAGTTTCAGCTCTTTTTATATTGTCATGCAACTCGGGTCCTACAGAAAATCCCTTGCAGTTTATCCGGTAAGAAGTTAGAAATCAACAAAGCTTTTATGTAAGGGAAAAGGCTCAGGGATCAATACGGGCATCACTGATGGTGGCAGCAGGTTCCCAAGGGTGGCTGGCTGTGTGTGTGTGCAGGGCACTGTCGGGGCCTGCCTGCAGGCTGGCAGTGCCTGAGCAGTGTGGCTGTGCCCATGCAGGCAGCCGTGACTCCAGCCCGGTGATGCGCTCCAGCAGCACCCTGCCCGTGCCCCAGCCCTCCAGCGCACCCCCGACCCCCACCCGCCTCACCGGCCCCAACAGCGACACTGAGGAGGAGGAGCGGGGGGACCTCATCCAGTTCTACAACAATGTCTACATCGAGCAGATCAAGGACTTTGCCCTCAAGTACACTTCAAATGCAGTAAGTTACAATTTGTGCTTTGCTTTGGTAAACAGAGCCTTTTCTACTGACTATGCAGTGAAATCCCCTTACATTTAGAAGCACTGATCTGGCCTAATAACAAACAAAACTTGCATTTGTTGCACATCTGTATGGTGAGAGAGCATTGCTGCAGTGAGCAGGCCACAACTGCTGAGCTCCTTTTCTCTCCTTGCAGACAAACTCCCCCCCGCTCTCGCCGTTCCCGTTCGTGCGCCTCAGCTCCCCCCGCAGAGTGCAGCTCTCGCAGCACCACCCCGTGTACATCTCGCCACACAGGAACGAGTCTGCCCTCTCTCCCCAGGAGAAAATATTCTACTACTTCAGCAGCAGCCCTTCAAAGGTGAGACTACAGGGTTTCAGTCTGATTCTCTAATTCCTTAGCCTTGTTTTTTGGTATTGGTAGTGAAATTAGAGCAGACCCTGCAACACAGCATTTTGTTTACCATGTCCAACACACACATTATCACCTAAGGCTCACCAAACTGCCAGTGCAGGTGTCACAGCTGGATGGGCCTTTGAGCTCTGCATGCAGAGATATTCAAACTCAAGGGAGTTTGTTGTAAGACTCTGTACTCTGGTAAGGGAAAGATCAGTACAGCAGTGAAGGAAGTTCCTTGGTACAGTACAGATATCTGCAAAAAAAGCCTGTGCAGTCCCACTGTAATGCATCTGAAAACAGTTCACATCATATTGGGGCAAAATACAGAGAGAGCTAATCCTTCTTTTAACCCCTTCCCCCCTCCAGAGGCTAAAGGAAATCAACAGCATGGTTCGGACTGGAGAAACACCCACAAAGAAGAGAGGCATCCTCTTGGAGGATGGAACTGAAGCCCCAGCCAAGCGAATCTGCCAGGAGAATCACACAGCTCTGTTAAGGCGACTCCAGGATGTAGCGAATGACCGAGGGTCTCACTGAGCATGCACAGCTCTTCCCTCCCTGACTGTGCCAAGCCAGCGCTGGGAACAGGGAGGATCCTCCTCAGACCCTCGACACAACCCCAGGCCCTGCTTAAGCTCTTCACAAGGCAAGTGACCCCTCTCCAGCCTTGCCTGGAGAACACATCCCTCACACAGCTGTGGATCTTGCAGCAGCCTTGCTCTGGTCTAGTCAGTGCCCTCAGCCTGTGTTCAGTGATGTCTCACTCCTGTAAGCCGTGGCCAGGCAGGGCAAGGTGCCTCAGCACAGAGCCCTGCACCAAGGTAGCCACAGGCAGCAGTGTTGGGGTTCCTCACTAACCCCCTCCACAAACAGCTTAGGAGTGACATTCTCACACGGTCCAGTTCTGCTGAGAAAGGGACAAGGGGAGTAAGGGTTTGAGCCCTGAGGGAAGCTGGATGGATGGACTCTGTCCCTATTCAGGATGTTTCATGTGCCCTTGAGAACCATCAGTGTTGAGCTTTGTGTGGCCCTTTGCTGCCATACCAAGGGAGGTGATTATGTTGATTGGTTTGAGCTGTGCACTGTTTCAAAGTGAACTTATGTTCCCAAGGTGACACTTGGGTAGGGTCTGTGAAGCATCATGTTTAAGGCAGGTAAGTTCTGCTGTATATTTGCAATGGCACTTTATAAATGTGAATAGTTTTTGCAAAGCCTGACTTCAGCTGTCTTTCTGTACTGAAGCAATTTGACTTTTGTATTTATTTCAGTCTGACATCCCATTGCTCCTCTTGGCAGCAAATGGCATTTAGAATTCATTGTAACTCAATTTATAGGCAGCAATGAATGCAGGAAGCCAGGGATGTGTACTTTTTTCAAGGAGTTTTATATTCTTGTGGCTTTTTTTGATAGTCAGGCACTGTACCCCTTGCTCACTCAGCAGAAGGAAGGTGCTGGCCATCTCATAAAACATGAATTGAGATATTTTGTGTTTAAAGGACAGGGCTTGGGAGTTTGGTTTTGTGTTTTGCTTTGGATTTTTTTAAGTGGTCTAAACAAGGCTGCCTGGGAGAAATCCTTCCCCTACTAACAGGATCAGCAGGTGGTGCATATTACACTTACCACTTGTTTCAATTTAAAGTAGTTCCAAAATACCAGACTTGTTAGGAAAGCATCAACCCTCTCCCACAGTAAACGATGCCAGTCCTCTGCTTGGTAGGGGGTGTTCTTCAAGTTCTAGAAGGCTTTCTAAGGAAAAGCTAAAAGCTCTGTTTTCAGTCATTCCTGCCCTTCTGAATTATAGGAAAATTTAAGACTTATTCCACTGTAAATTCAACCAAAGTAAAATAAAAACATGTTTTTTCTTACCTGCATAACAAAAGCTGAAGTCCAGAAGTTGTGTAGATGTTTCTGTAAAAATATTTATGGAAGTGTCAGACAATTCTTGTTGTTACTATGTTCCATTTACTTCACTTTGTATGAAAATATTGCAATTGTATTTTTCAATAAAGACTTTATAAACTCTCAGTTTTATGTCCTTGTGTGAAAAAGCACTGTATGTGCAAAGCTAAAAAGTCTGCAGAAAGGACTGCAATTAAGGGTTCAAAGATAAATAAAAAATCACTTGTCTTAGAGACACCACAAGGGAAAGGATTTACTCCTGGCCTGGTTTAGTCACTGGTTGTTCCAGCATGTCCCCTCCTGCTGCTCCATCAGCAGGCACCAGGCAGGGCCTGACAGGGACAGCAGTGCCAGGGAATGCCCAGCTCCTGCTCCCTTGGCAGAGGAGCAGGGTAGCTGTCTCACTGCACAGCACAGGAGGGCTCCAGAGCAATCTGCTTTGCCTCCCCTGCAGGAGCTTGTAACACAACATCTCATACACCAAATGACAGCAGAATTATTTCCTATGTTGCTGGGTACTCACATTTCAACTGAGGGAAATTTCAGAGCGTTCTTAAATAGTTAAGAAAAGCTTTGACCACCACTGGCTGATGCTGTATTTGTACAGCTAAGGATGCACTGGTTTTCCCCTGCAATTTTACCTAGGGGGCCTGATACTATTTCATCCACTGCTATTTCTGTCCCTTTCTGAAACCAAGTTGTGAAGTAAGGTCAGCTGCACATAAAATAAAGATACAAGTTGCAATTTATACTTTCAAGGAAATGCTAAATAAAAACAACAAAAAATGCTTCACCAGAGGTGTTCCAAAGGAAAAAAAGAAAGGCATGTAAACTTGGTATTAAAAGAAAAAAAAAACCAGTTGAAGTGGCTTCAAATAATTTCTTTCATGACTTAGGTTTGGTTGAAATCCAACTGCAACCTCAGCAGGAAAGTCCACTGATTTAACTTACAGAGCTCTTGGAAATGTTCTTTGGAGAGTTCAGAATTTCAAAGATGATATTCACGAACATCCCCTTCTCAAAGTATTGGCCAGACTGTGGTCTTACATGAAATTATGTACCTGTTCTAGGGAAAAAACAGCACAATACACAAGGAAAGGATTTGATTTCCACGGCACTCTTTCAGTACTCATTCACCTGCCTTGCTCCTGGAACAGCTTCTTTTAATGCACAAATCTGATTACAGAAATACACAGCATTCTCTCTCCTTTCCCAGTCTAATAAAAAGATTTTTTCAGATGATTAATTCTAAACTAAACAAAATTATACATTCTGTAAAGAAATAAAATTTTTCTCAGCAAACTGCTGTCAGCTGATTTAGCTTGGAGCAATCCAACCTAGTGACCAGCCTTGCAGGGGTCTGTGACAGCTCAGAGAGAAACAAAACTTCCTCCAATAATCATCACTTTCACAGCATTATCCTGTCATTCCTCCTGGGCACTGTTCTTGCCAACTGTGGTGTTTCCTGGCCAAGATTAGAAAGGATTTCACTTCTACACCAATCCTTCACCTAAGTGGCTTAGGAAATGTGCAAGTCAGTGATTTATTACAGAGGCTTCTGAATAATCATAAAACCAAATAAAGAGGAACTCTCAGAGTCTGGTTTAGCTCCAGGCCTGCCCCTCCCCAAGCAGTTCATGCACTCAGTACAAGGCTGGGCCCATCGTCTGCTTCACACCAGGAGTCCTTTAACTAAAACCTTGCCCATGATAAATCTGAAGAATTTAAATTTCAGACCTCCCAAAAATATGTTAGAGAACAACAGCAGCAACAGAATTCATTTCACACTATTTTAGTGGCAAAACTCCAGGCCAGTAAAGGCACCCACAAACTCTTCCCACATCCTTTCCTTGAAAGGCAAACCACCACTTCTCCAGGCAATACGAACTCACCTTCAGATTAGTTCCTCCATTCCTGTCCTCTACTGCAAACTCAGATCAGGCACAGGAGAATTCCAAGGCACTTCCAGCTGTTCATTCCATGTGAGGCATCCAGGATACTGAGGCTAATAGGGCAGTAATGCCACTCAGAGCACTGACCAAGGCAAGTGCCACAGAGCCATCTCATTTTCCTGTCACTGAGGGTAGGACACTACTGGGGAAGTCTTTGACTATTTCCTTAGAAGCCAAGAAATTGTTCTCAAGGAGAACAATGAAAGGTTTTTAACTACAAGTGAATTTAGCATGCCAGATAAAAACACAAAAAAACTCAACATAAACCCCACATCACACCACTGCCCACCCCCTGAAACACCACCTCATGTCCACAAGTCACTACAGGCTGTTCCAAGACAGCTGGGCTGGCACTGATCCATCAGTACAGGGAAGGGAAGCCAAAGGAAAAGCAGCCCAGCTCCAAGGGGTTAACATTACAGATTTTGATAGGACAATCCCAGGAGGCAAGAAAAGGTGTCACACCAGGCTGTGGCATTAGGAAAACCCGTGTGAAAAGTAAGAGTCTATCCCAAGTTTGCTTGTGTTTTGGAGAGGTTTTCCTGTGTAACAAGAGTCTCTAATGTACAGAGCTGCTCCTGGCATCCCATGAACATCCCAAACACCTATGCAGACCAGTACCTATGCAGCCAGGTGCTCACACTCTTCACTAAACATCCACAGCACAGACTAACAGGGACAAAAGCTAGAGCACGGTTTCTTTTTATTTTAAGATGTCACTATTAACACACATTAGTCAAGCTATCCTAAGAAATCCCCTAGACACCTAGGGAATCTAAAACCCTCTACAATTTTATTAGCTCAAGAGACCATCATTAAAAGCTTTAATTTTAGTGTTTCTGTAGTAAAAGTCTAACAAGCCTGACATTCTACTTTCACCCTGTCAGACTAATGTGCGCTTTAGTGACAGTATCCATTTACAAATCAATAATACATCATACATCATCCCCAGCTTTACTTCTGGAAAGTGCTAAATGGGGTCAATGAACCGTCTATTTACAATCTCAAATCCTAACATATTTACAATAGAAACCAAAAGTATTTAAAACCATTAAATATAGTGTTTAACTCTGCTATATTAGTTTACATGAACACAGCTTAACTCTGGCATCGTATTCCCAATACTAATATTTCTGCCAGTAATTTAAGATTTTTTTTAAAAAATTGCTATTCCTGGAGGGAAAAAATAAAAGCTTAAAAACCAACCCAAAACCTCCAGGCATTTCAGAGCCCTGAGGAATTACCCACCCTAGACAGACTTCAGGTAGAAGTACTGTAGTGTTCAAGAGAGACTTCCAAACTCCAGGCAAGCCTTTAAAACCTAATGCATATGTAAAACATTAAGAGTCAGTAATCCATTGAACAGGTTTACTGGAGTCACTGCTACCATTCGGGTTTTACTAATCCGTAGTCAAGAAGGAAACTGCTGCTTTGCTGTTTCTCCCTCCGTTACATTCCCTCCACCCCCAGAAAGTGTTTTGTGCACCAGTGTCCAGGACAGCTTAAGTGGGCATTGTCTTCTCTTCTTTGCTGAAGGGCTGGACTGAGCCTGGCTTCACCCAGGACAGGCCAGAGACGTGCATGCTTTTGCAGTGCTGATCTTCCGGCTTCTTCTAGAGAGAACAAAGTTAAAGTTAACAATTTTTAGATATCCAAACCCTCTCAACTCCCCATCCATCCATTTTACCTTTAGCAAATATAAGCACAAAAGAGGCTTGCACCATTTCCTCTCCTCAAAGAGGAACAGTAAGATGGCCATCGGTTCCATTTCTGGGAATGTGTGTGGCATCTGCAGAACCACCCTGACAACACAGGAGTTTTAAGGACTTGGGTACAGCTGCCCTATCCCACCATAAAGACTCAAGGATACTCCTTTTGCTTGGAGGCCCCAGCCCACCATCACTGCTCTCCACCACACTGCTTGGTTCTACAGGAAGTGTCAACCAAACCCCACCCAGCACTGCACCTGTAGCTCTGCCTGGCAATGCTGGGCATGCTGGGGAGGAGCACTGCACCCCACCACTTGGGAACCCAACTTAACACTCCAAGTAGCAATAGATGCCTTTGCTAAACCTGGGAGTTTCCTAATGCTTTCCAAGGATGGTCCTTCCCTTCCCTGAGCATTTGTCACAGTTAAATGCTTGAACAGTAACTATGACCCAACAGTGCAACAAACATTTTAAACTGACCATTGCACTTTAGAAAACAAAAAAAAAGCTTCAAATTGAAGAACAAAGATACAACTTAGAGCATCTGTAGATTCAAAGCAGTTAAAGAGATCAGTAAATTAGATATTATGCTAGCTTGCCAAATCAGCAGAAGAGCTTCTTAAAAGCTCTTTTAAAAAGCAGGCATTTTTAATACCAGGAAGTGTATGACAACTACATCAAACCTGGAATGGTGTGTCGAGCTCTAGAAACTGATAATTGCATGAGCAGACTTGGTTGTAATATGGAAAGTCTTTCACTTGACAAAATAAATTAAAGCAGCAAGAAAAGAGAACCTGCACTTCTGTCCCTCCCCATGTTTAGTGCCAAAGGTGACACTGTGTGACAGACCTGCCATAACACGTTGGACAACAGCAAACAAGAGGGAGGAGTTAAGCCTGAGCCTGGCAGCAGCAGCAGCTGCCTCTCCCATGCTGCACACAGGAACCACACCCTAGTAAAGCCACATGCTCAGCAGGGAACTGGGACATCACTGCCCTTCCAAGAAGGCCTAGCTGCTTCCCTAGGAATAGGAATCACAAGGGTAATAAAAAGGATCCAGGGCTTGAGGACGATTTGGGAACTTGTTTTTACAGGGAATGTTCTCAGCTACACTGGAATTTTGGGACAAGTTTCCTACAGCACAGAAGTTGGGCCATTCCTATCAATGAATGACTGGAGCAACTAAGTATCATGGATGGAATAGTTACTGGAGGTGTTCATTTTCACCTAAAAAGAATCAACAGGCATCTTGAAAGAAAAGAGGAAAAAAGAAAAGTCACTGTTTGCTATCAGTCTCTGAGACAACATCAGACCCTTTCCATTTCAGGCACCTTGACCTATTATTTCTCTTTGTTTTTAAGGATAAGAAAGAAGGAGGTGAAAGATGAAAGAAAAAGGGAGAAGGAAAAGAAGTGTCAAAAGTATTTAAATTTTGTAAGAACATCAGGAAGTCAACCTGACCAAAATACTTTCCTGTGTGTTCCAAGGCTGTAATGTGACTGGCAGTTGGGAACACAGCCACATTGAGTTCAGGCAGTGTATTGTATTAAGATCAATTAAAAAACCTCATTCATGCCAGAAGATATGCAAAAACATGAGATAAAGCTTGCAGTGTAGGAGACAAGTTTGAACTGAAAAAAAAAAAATTCATTACACAAAACCCCAGCAATCCATAGCACAGCTTTAGCCCAAGTCAGTAACTAAAACATTCAGAGTGCATTTCCTTGCCAGTCCAGCTAAGACAGCAGCCACTGTTTCAGAATCCCTTTGTACTACAAGTGGATTGACTTGTCAGGCCACTCAGCACAGACCCAGAATTGCTGTGTGCCAGCTCTCATCAAGTGCAAAGCAGTAATTAAAAAAATAAAACAAAACATGAACAGCCCTCACCCCATCACATCCCATCACCTATCAGGTGAAAGCTCTATGAGCTAACACATTCTTGCTCTGTCAGTAAGAGCACCCTGTGATGGAAGGAACTCTCAGCACCTTTTGATGAGCTGATGTCTCATTAGAAATCAGCAGCATTAGAGAAGGGAGCAAGGGACTGTGCTTGTGCTGCTTCAGAAACTTTGCAAGAAGGACATGCTGAAGCTTTGAATCAGTAATGAAAGATCTCTCAACAGAAGAAACCAAAGAAGCTGGAGACAGTCATGTAATGCAGAAATGGTAACAGCCCTGACAAGTGCAGGACAAGCTAAGAGGCAGCCAGAGAATCTCTTTGTCCCTTCCATCCATAAACAAAAAATCTGCTGTGTTCCAAGAGTTGTACTAACGAAGCTTTCTGGCTAAGTGACTAATTGCTTAACACACTGAAGTTAGAACAGTGACATAACTGCTTTGTTAGGAGACCACAGCAGTTCAGCATTCCTGCTGAGCCAAAAGAAGGGTGGAAAAAGATTCTCTGTGTACTAGAGAGACCTTTCTTCCTGTATCAGGCAATAAACCCTTCCTAGAGTGAAATGTGAACTTTGCACATACCTTCTGAGTCAACATCTTCTCTCTAGCTTCATCATGTATAGCTGGATTCCACGGAGAAAAACTATGGAAAAAATATAGTTAACTCTTACTTGGTATTTTTGCAAACTATAGCACAGACAGAGCAGAAAGCAGTGGTTTTCCTTTGCTTAGTTTATTGAATTTTAAGTAAATTATAAGTGAGTATTCAGTGTTAAAGCATACAGTTAAAAACTCAATTCATACTGTCATGGATCTTTTCAACAATAAATGTTTAGGTTTTAATTTCTGTTTGTAGTGAGAACTGGAAATTCAGAATGTGTGACACAAAAATCTCCTCATGAAGCTGACTGTTCCATCCCCCACACAGGCAAGCTTTAGAAGGATTTTGAAACTCTGACCAAAGCTACAGTCATGCAAACAGAGTTCAGGGAAGCCAGAAAGCAATATTAATTCATGGGCATTTCTACTTGAGGAAGGTGAGTGCTTCAGGCCTTTTTGCTTGTTCTGAGGTTTGTTTAGTTATTGTTTTGAGATTTTTTTCAGATGAAAAGCAGGTCAGTTAGCCTGACAGAGAAAGGCTGCCATCAGCAACTACACCAAAACTTGCTCTCAACACATTAGGACGGGGTGAATTTGCTCAGAGTACTCACATGATTGCATAGGGGTCCTCTATTTTGGGCTGATCAAATAAATGACTACTGCACAGTTTGACACTGTCTACCACTTTACTTTTGAACAGCTGAATATCCTTTTCATACCTGCAAGACAGAGGTAAGCAGTGTTAAGTAATTGCAAGGAGTATGCTGTAGAAGTACAGACAGACTTGGCAAAGCTCCAACTTGAGTGCCTAATGCAACCAAGGCTGGAGGCAGAGACCATGAGTGGACAGACAATTTTACAAACCTCTCGTTTTAGCAAGTCTATGCCAAAACTTCTTAAGAGGCCACGCCTATGCACATGGAGGATACTCACAGCACTGCAGCCTCAGGGTTCAGAGGACTGGTCGTATCAATCTTGTAGAAGACTCTGCGAGCATACATTAACACCTGCCATATGTGATTATGATTTCGCCTAAAAATAAAAAAGTACAATGAAGAATGGAACAAACTTTTCAAACTATATATCAATTTGTCAGCACTAACCTCCATTTTGCAAATGCTCTTTTCACATCCAGTTCACCAGATAAAGGGTCCACTAGTGGGTGGAAGACAGGCAGGTCAAAAACCAAGCGCTGCATTAGAAAAAAAAATTCATTATGATAACTTCAATCCTAATGCCAACACCACTGGGTGACAGTCACTCACATGTTCCTTCCAAACACTAATTAGTTGTTACTGTATTAAAAGAAAGTAACTGCAAGTGATTTCTACCAGCTGTGAAACTGTAACCCAACACACCTGTGTAACACGCAGGGTCTTGTCCTCTCTCACATGTTATCACCAAATCAGGAAACTAATCCAGTTAACTGCACAGGCACCAGTGCCAACACAGGTAATAATATCAGATAAGATCAGATTAAAGGAGTTTTTCTGGTTTAGCTATTTGTGACTGAAAGCTTTCTACATACTTGAGCTACAATCTATACTTTTTTTATCCTACTCACTTTTAAGTAAACTGTGCAGTGACACCTGGGTGTCTTCAGCTCCGTACAGCTCATTTCCTCCAGTGTTCACACATTCTTCCAAAAGAAACCTTAAGTTTCAAGAGGAATGTTCTAAAGCCTTCTTCCAGCAAAAGAATGTTGGCTGCCTGATGCTAAAGTCTAATTTTTAAAAGGCACTGTTTCCTACTAATTCTGTTCTTTTAAAGATGATAGCTTTACATAAAGCTTGACAGCAAGCTGGCAGCTACCCAATGCAGAAGTGTTGTGCACCTGCCCTCAAATCTTCTTAAAGAAGTTTGGCCAAGAGGGTGAGCTGCTCTGCTCTGAAGAGTCAGACTGCCACAAAATATTTTTTTATTTTTAAATTGGTTTAATAACTTGGAAACTTTTCACTAAAAAGAAAAAGAGAAAGCAGAGATGAAAGATAGGCAGTATGGTCTTATCTCCCTCTCCCTTTGCTTTACCACATTCTCCTCAAATTTTTAGTTCTTTGTTTCAATGTAATTTAGAAGAGACAATCAAGAAATCCTGCAGCATTACAGCAAGCACAGCACAGACATCTGCATTTTACATTCCACTATATCACTACTCAGAATTCTGATACCTCTTTAAGTGTTTCAACATTAACTTCCTGCTGAGGAAGTAGCAAATCAAGAGTGGAGGGAAAGAACTGTTTGATTACTTAACACTCTAATGCATCTGACCTCAGGAAGTTCATTCCACACCAGTCTCAGTAATCAGAGTAATTTAATTCCTCTAAAGCAGTTTGCAAATGTGTACAAGACATGGCAAATGAGCCCAGCCAAGTGAACAAAATGAGTTCAAGGAAAAGAGAAGCTAATTGGTGTATCAGCTTTAACAAAAAGCCATACTTATACCACCAGGAAAGAAGAGAAAGCCAAGACACAACCACTTACCGGGCAGTCTCCATCTGGGTAATTATCAGGAATATAGACGGTGAATTTAAACACACCATCCTGGTAGAGCCCATTTCTTATGAATATTACACCAAACCACACTGCAAGTGAGAAAATCTGCTTGAGTGGAAGAATTCCAAAATGTATGTATATACAAAAATTAAAAAGTTAAGTTTTAACTTACTTAATGCTGATCGGTACGAGGGCTGCACGTAGACACCTGGCAACTTCTGCTTCACAACCAAGGTACTGCAATCAGAGTCAGCATTCAGAGAGCTCCACAACTATACTGACACAGCAAACCCACAATCTACCACCCACAGCCCAAGCAGGCCTTCTTCTACAAATTTACTCTCAGTTCCCAAGGCTGCTCACTGAAGGAGGTGACAAATACAGTGAAATCATATTCTTTCCCTCCTGCTTTTCACAGCATTCCACTTAAAGACTTACTAACAGAAAACACTATTCCTCTTGATAAAACCAAATAGAGAAGCAGAAATAAACTCTTCCCTCAGTAGATGCCTTTAATGTATGTCAGTACAGAAATTTATAATTTTCTACTGGATCCCCAGTTTCAAAGTAAGGAAGAAAAAAAAAATCCAATTAAGTAATTTTGAACACAGATTCACAGTCAATTCCAGTTGCTAGAAATGTGACCAAACTTCAACCTCAATTTTAAACAAGCAGCTTTTCAGTTTCAGATGACACTGTGCTGCAGATCAAGCTGGAATTACCCTGGCAACAGCTAAAACAAACCAAAAATCAAATTATTAACTTCACAGGTGTTCCAGTTACTTGTATATGCGTCCATTAAACTGAACTCTACACGCTCGCACAAATAAACAATCTTAAAGCAAAACATTAACACAGTTCTCTGCTTACAATTTCCCTAGTATTTGTTATTAGTTCCCCAATAATGAATTTGTATTATAGCACCAATATATTTACTCAAAAGAAAAACATCTTTCTTGAAACAAAAAGTAGGAGTCAATTCCCTGAAAAAGAGATAAATGTTTTGAGAGTTCTTACTTTCAATTTAACAGTTAAATACAACTGAGACTCAGTATTGCATAAGGACTCCGGGGATTTCATTCCAAAAGGCACTACATACTTGGGAATCCAGTATGTCTATTACAGAGGAAGTCCCTTCAGCTCTGTAGCACTAACCAGTTATATAATTAGAAAGTTTTGAGGACAGATTTTTATGCTCCCACAGCAGCCAACAAATCACTAGATTGGGTCAAATGCAACTCCTCCTTCTTAAGTATCACGTTAAATATCACAGAAATGAATATAGTCTTCCCAACATCCACTTGATCAACTGTATCAGGTGGTGTTTCATGTGACAACTGAAGGAAGCTTCCACATCCTTACTCCATTAGATAGCACCATATATTCATGAGCATCTTCCCACTTGACATCTGCTTGCTTCTATTTTAACATTTGTTTAAAATATTTGGTATTTCTGACCAAAAAGCCATAAAGATAACTGGTCAGGATACCTATACTCACAGTGTCTTCACTTCAAGATTGAGGAATTTAATAATCCAGAGAATGACATCAAAAAACACCCCTTAAAATCTCCCCTCACTTTCTTCTCCTTTTCTGTGTCAAGAGATTGAGATTGCTGCTCCAGAGAAAGAACTTTGCAGACAATGTTCTACTGCCTTCAAGGGCTATGGCAGAGAGACACCATGCAAGAACTAAACCCCTGCAGTTTTTTTTCCCCCACTGAAGCATAAGCCCAGTGACCTAAAAAAGATGAAAAAAGTGAACACCTACAATTCTGCAAGAAGCGAATACTCCAAATAAAAAGGCCCATAAGAAGCATGTGTTCCATTTGTGGACTGGGAGGAGGTGGCAGGTGAAGCAGGCTTGGTTATTGGCACAGCATTCTTTGGGATAGAAGGCAACTGTTTCTTTGCAGAGGCTCGCAGGGGACTGGTTCGCAGATCTCCACTCAAAGTTTTCTCTTCAGTGTCAGATCTCTGTCAAATCAAAGGAGAACCATGAGATCACAGGCCATATTTCAGAAACTAACATACAAACATATTCTAACACAGGTTTAAACCCAAATTATACCAATTACAAGTTCGGGCAATGAAACATATATTGGGTTTTGATGTTCTATTGCTTGGGGGAAGGTATGGGAAGGGTCCCTTTGCATTTTGTTCAATTAAACCCAATCTACAAGTACAAAAGTATTCAATGCTGGATAGGAAATCTGCAGATTAGGGCAAATGCTTAAGGAGGCTTACATTTATTTAGAACCTGAAACCAGACAGTATACAACATCAGCTTACAAGTCAATCTATTTCTAGCACACAGTGCATCAAGATAAATCATTTCTACTGACAAGCATCCTAACACTGTAGACTTCAAAGACTCTTTAAAAGTAGTGTAGTAAAACTCAGATGAAAAAACAAAATTTCATGTATTTCACTTTCTGCCTGGGTTTAAGACATCAGCATTCAACTTGGAACTGATCCTACAGCTCACTCCCACAGTGAAAGACTCACCACTTGGCAGTGGTATCAAGTTTAAATTGTTTTACTATGGAACCTTTTTATGCCTTTGCTATCTTTTCTTAGAAAAAAAAAAAAAACAACCCACTGCCAGCAAACGCTGTACTACACACACAGACCCTAAAATCATTCCATAGACTGCCAAGACAAACCTGCAGGCTACAGACTTGTGCTTAGGCTATACGTGGTGACTAAAGCCATGATTTAAGCTACAGTGTTTTGAAGTGCCCAAGACCTGGACTAGTAACGATACCTCATGATCAAAGTTACATAATTTGCCCTGGTACTGAACACCTGAGAAGTGATTAACCCTAGAACTCCCACGCTTTTATTACTGCTACAACCTCAAGTACCAGCAGCACTATGGAGGCATAGTTCTGTCAAAGCTCATTGCACCTGGCTAAGCTCTATAAAAGTCACTAAAATACCCTAAGAAAAAAGTGTTTCAACCACTTGAACAAATTTATTTCACATTTCCTATTTAAAGATGCTTCAGATAAGAAAAGCCAACAAATTCTAGGGCAGACTCTATGCACAGGCACATTCCAGTTAACACAGCTCAAAGCCAGTTTACACTTTTACTGAAGGTGACCACAACCCTCAGGATAAATACACAGTAAAACACTATTTGCAGATCACCTGATGTTTTTTTCCAGCACTGCTACCACCCCTCCCAAGCATGACAACACTTTCTGGCATCCATTCATTAAATACCTTGCGCACAGAACCTGTAGACATGCTCCAGAAAGGGTTCATAACGTGTATTCCAAATAAAGGGCTGTAACTTCTCTGTGTCTTCAGAGTGTCCTCAGGCCCTTTGGATTTATTCCCTAAAAGTACACAAAACAAATATGCATTTTAATAGATAAACAGGACTCAATATATAAATTGGATTCAGATCTAATTGTGCAGTGAGCATTATATTTCTGTAACTTCAGAAGAAAACTTCATGTAGGTAAGACCAACAATAGTAAAAAATGCCAAAGCTCTATTATATGCTCCAGAAGAATAATATATGTAGATTTTTCCACATGAATCTGCCTTCTTTCTGATAGAAAAATACTAAATACTAAACTCTGCACTCCATGCTCATTTTGCCAATGAGAAGGAAAAAAAAGGATCATCTCTTAGCTCAATACAGTTAAGGAAGATCCTCTACATGTGCAAATATTAAAGTTATCACCTCCCCATTTCAGTCCAGCACCAGACAGAACTAGGACCCTGCTAAGTGTTGTCCCTTGCAGACAATTGAGAAATTCTGTCATTCCTGGTGACAGAGATGATCCTTTCATTGAATTTGCATCATGTATGTGTCATATTGTTTTCATCTGCATTGGAACACCACCAGGAATAGACAAAGCCACAGAACACAGAAGTTTCTCTGTAGCTTATTTAATGATTTCATTATTGGCACTAAAGAGTAGCACTCTTTAGATCAGCAGCCCAATTAACAACGACTTCAGCAGTATTTAGAGTTTCAGTGTCATCTACTGTGCATGTCCTTGCTTCTAGGCTATGCAGCAGCCATGCATTCAAAAAAATGCAAGAAACTGTCAGAAAAGAGATTAAACATAATTTCCCCACCCAGAATCGTCTCAAACATTCCTATATACAACGGATTCCTCCAGGTACTTTTTCTCTTCAGCAGCCAGTCCCACATCATTCTGAGCCACTGAAGAGAGAAAGTCAAAGCGCAGCTACTGCCCTGTGAAAGCAGGGAGAAGACGTTTTCACTTTTCCCCATCTCTTGCCTGGAAAGCAGAGTCATGCCAGAGGGCTGTGCCACAGGCCTTTTCCATCAAACCAGCCAGACTAAGTAAGACAGGAAGACTGGGCCAGGAAGGTACGAGACATTTCCTTGGGAAACTCTGGCATAACCAGAGGGTGGAGGAACTGACGCACAAAGAGCACCTGAGTGCTCGGGCTCTAACAAGAGGGAAAAGTGCTGGGAGTTGAAGTACAGGTTAGAAGACAATTAGCTGGAATCTAGAGTGATTATGGGATTGGGGCAGGATTATTTTGTTTGTTTGGGGCTGGTGTTTTTTGCAACTAGGTATACAAGCTGCATTATCCCAGAACCAGAGATAGGAGAACAGGAGTCAGCAGGACAAAGTATGACATATGTAGGTAAAAACCAGCCCAACCTATTTCCAGGGAAACAGAGAACTTTTCTACAAGCTTGGTAACTGATGTTAGATGCAGTTCAGTCAGCAGATCCACCTTTCAGAAAGCAGCTATGTATCTCAGTACACTTCCATCTTTGATGAAAGGCCTTTCATTATTGTGCCTACTTACATGCTACTAAGAGCAAACAAAACATTAGTTTAGTTCTAGTTGAGCTAAAGAATAACTTCTAGAGGTTCTCTTGCACAGACATCTTTTATCCAGTTGCTTGCCAGTTATAAATCATACATAATATTGTCCGAATTCATTGTTAAACTGCCTCCAGTCTCATACACCTGTTAAAATACTGTTTACAGTGGAGAATTCAGAACCTGAGAGTACCAGCTTCCCAGAGGAGGGTAATTTAAGAAGCCTTTCAAGGTGTTTTAAAAGTTTATTTCTAATCACATCCACTGTGCAATGTGGAAGTGGAGAGTCCTAACTCTAAAGGAAACTTACCCACAACTGCTTATGCTCTCCAGTCCCTTCACCTTGCAATTTACTACCCATCACTAATCAGAAAAATTATTAAAACCAGTATTAAAACCAATAACCTAGTAACAGCAAATTTACATTAGACTGCCTATCCTATTTCTCACTATGTCTGCAGCACACAAAGAAGAGCTAAGTCCTGATATCATTAAGTGGAACTTCTAGGCAGTTTAGGCATTCACTCTTACACAGGGCTCAGTGTCTACCCCAAGGCACCCACCACTGCAGCATCTCACAATACTGTAACTACTAAAACCATTGGCCTCCCAAACTAACCCAATACACTCTCATTTTATGAAAAGGGGGATAGAAACATTCAAAGCCATCCCCCTCTCTCTCCTTTCACACTGTCAACATTCACAGTACCTCATCCAGAAGAGGCTCAATAGTGTGCCACTCAGTAGTACATTCTACTAATTTTTCCTGCTTAAGAATAGCAATTAACAACAACCCTCCTAAGGTATCTTCTTCCCACAGGCTTTTTACGGCTACCTTCTTCTCTAGTGCTTTCCTTCTAGTAAAACAGCAACTAAACAAAGACAATACACAAACTTGTGAAGAAACATTATTTCAAATACTGCTTCTGGGAAAGGCCTTGTAACTTATCCACAGCACCACACAGGGACCAAAAGCCACCTGCTGCCAGGCATAACCTCACGTCCACATTCTCCAGGTAAATACTCCAGCAGTCAGAGCAACTGTAGAGTCATCTGACACTTCATCAGCACTCTAAAAGGCTTCAAAAAACCAAAGTTATCACTAGTAAAAACATAAATATTTAAGTACTTTGCTTTGGCTCCTTTTCCTCCTCTACATTAGATAGTCTCATCAAAAAATGTCTCATTTTACCCACTGTCACAGGATGTGTCTTATTTTTCTCCTCTCACCAACAGAGTTATTTGATTAAACACAACACTAAAGCAATGTGAAAAAAACTTTATCTGCCTGGAACAGAGCACTCTTTCTAAGGATTTTCTGGAAACGTCAACAAATCAAAGCGAACCACTCCTACACCTGAGAACAAACTGAGCTACTTTAGCAGAGCACCAGAGAACAGTGCATGTTAAACACAGTATTATGTGCTTGTCCAGCAAGTGCAGCTGCCAGTTTACGCTGGAACTTATTTCTTTTCAGCACAGCCACTCCTGATCTCCTTTGGACTCAAGGCCCTCGCTCGCCCACACCCTAATCTGCCGGACAGCGCGGGAGCTGCTGGTGGCGGTGAACAGGAACACTGACCAGTCAAGCCTGTTCGCCAACTCCTCTTCCACAGGCGAGTTACACGTTTCATACCAACACCTGCTGCTACGAGTTCACTCCTCTAGGAAACTGCCATCTACACCAACGAGACCTGCTCTTAGATGCAGCAGCCTAAGGGACATGGGGCGATGGCCGGCCGAGTTCCACAGGGACCTGTCAGCCAGGGGGTCACGGGAGGTTAAGAGCAGTCCCGCGAAGCCCGAGCGGTGCCCGCGGTGTTTCCCGCCGAGGGCGCGGCCGAGCCGGACACCGCA
>VZTN01015766.1:17752-34018 GCA_013400515.1 Erpornis zantholeuca | reverse complement strand
TTTCTTGCTTTTTAAATTGAGCACCATTTGTTGTGCGTGTGTTTTGCTTTCTTTCGTTTGAGAACTCTTAGCAAAGAGTCGATATGATAAAGATTTTTGAAACTGTGTTCTTCCAAAATGTCTTGGCCTAAAAACATTAGTAAACCATGACTGCACCACTGTTAGAGTCTTCTGTGGTTTGCAGTAAAAGCAGAGCTGGGAAAGCTTGCTGGATGTTTGATAGCTGGAAAACCTAACCCCTCTTTCCCTAGAGCAGAAGTACAATGATACACCTGGCTTTGCCAATGTGAACTACCATGTTTCTGAAGAAGCCTATCAAGAATTCATTTTCCTTGTACACATGAGGTCTGTCTGCTAAGTTTGAAAGTCAGCTCATTTTTCTGATTGCTGACACGGTTTCCTACTTGCTGAGAGGTGAACAGAGACTGCTCACACTGGCCAGCAAAGAGCCAGAGGATGGACTTTTCATTGCAGACATATAGTAAAGAAAATAAAATTGTCTGGAGGTGAATCCTATCAATTGACTAAGAGATGGTGAAAAAGAGCTGGGTATGATAAGATAACAAAGTGATAATGTGGACGAACTTCTGAGCAGTAGGAGTAGTTTCCTATGTGGGCTTTACCAAGTTGGTTACCTTGTCCCTGTAATACTGCTTTTGTGGTTTATGTCTGCTTACAACATTTTAAAATGAGAACACCAATTAATGCTTGCATTTTGGTATACTAAAAGTGTGCAAAGATAGTTTCAAGGAATTAATACTTTAAGGTATTATGTTCAGGGGATGTGGATTTGATTAAGTTTGTCATTACTGCTCTGTACTCTAGATATCAATTCAATCCTGGATGATTTATATCCTTCTCTTAGACCCATAATCACCCAGCCTTCTTCGTGTTGTTATGAATTGTAACTAGGTAATCAACATTTCAAAACTGCATCAAAAAGCTGTCATACTTCTACACGTGAAAGTAATTCATAGTGACAAGAAATACACAGAAATAAAATAAAGGGCTACTCTACTGGACAATTAAAACCTCTTGAAATATGGTTAACTTCCATGCTATTAAAAAGAAAATGCAAGAAACATGTTTAGTGTAAGTATGTATTTAGACTACACAGATGCAGCATCTCTGTGGCTTTTAGATCAACAAAACAAACTGAAACTAGTTTTTTTTAGTGTCGAGAAATTCACTGTATTCTAGCAGAATCATGAGAATATAAAATCACAGAATAATTGAATGGTTTGGCCTTGAAGGGACCTAAAGACCATCTAGTTGCTCCTGCCACGACCAAGGCTGCTCAGAGCCCTTTGTTCAAAACATTGAACTGTTCCAGTGATGGAGCATCCATAACTAACCTGCATAAGAGAAGCATCACTGGGAATTGTTCCTTGAATAAGAACAATATAGATTGTAAATTGATGGTGGACCTGTTGAGCTATTAATAACTATTGTTGCTGGAACAGTGCATAGCCAGAGCCCATACCTTTAACATATGTAGTAAAATGAGCTCCCAGGCAGTTTGGGAAGAGCTACTTGAGCAATGTGGCAGAGACTGTACTATTCTCTCTACAGTCCCTTTTCTAAAATGAAGTGATTGCTTTCCAGCTCTGCAATAGATCTTTGCTGGCAATAATGACTGGAGTTTTAGACAGTGAGGTTCTGAGCAGATAAAAAAACTTAGCCCTAAACAAGCAGGAAGAACTACAAGAAAACCATTGTACCAGTGGGAAATTTTATGAAAAGGTAACTGCAGACCCTTCCTTCCTTCCTGCCTGCCTGCCTGCCTGCCTGCCTGCCTTCCTGCCGTAAGAGGTCTGCAGAATGGAAGATGATACTTCTTTCAGACGGAAAAAGAGAATTCTGTCTCACAACTAATTTTAATATGTTCTAAAACTCAGTTAAGTACATGCATTGGTAATTTTTTTTAATAGGTAGGTTGTGAATGGAGTACAGCAGCTTATTCACTGACAGTAACTTTGAATTGTAACTTAAAACTTGGCATCAATATTATATTTGTGCGCTCGGTCTGAGACAGCCTTCAGACATGAGGCTGCTAGCCAGATTTATCATAACCTCTTGTGCAAGGGACTGTGCATGTGTCTGTATTTGGTTTTCATGGCAGGGTTTTGGTAGTGGAGAGGCTATGGGGGTGGCTTCTGTGAGAAGCTGCCAGAAACTTCCCCCATCTTTGACAGAGACAATGCCAGCCAGTTCCAAGATGGACATTCTTCTGGCCACCAAGACCTTTCTAACCAGTAATGGAAAGCACAGCACTATGGCAAAGATGAACTCTATCTCGACTAGCCCAACTACAATGGCATGGTTCGTCATCTTTGGAAGATGTCAAGGTTAGCCTCAGACTCCATCTGTTTGTTCATTAAGCAGTTGTCAAGGCAGAAATGGGGATTCCAGCTACCTAAGTGTCTTAAGGATTTCATCCTATTTCCAAATAATTCAAGGAAATTAATAGTATTCAAAGGCTGAGATGGCAGAAGGAAAAGTATTAAATAAAGACTAGTGCTGTTGGAGAAGATGATGGGACTAGATGGTTCAAAAGGTAGGCAGACTTTTTTACTCTGGGCTGTTAGTCCAGCGTCTGTCACAGAATCCACTGCTGTCTTATGTTATTTCGTGGCCAGGAGGGTTGTTTCACAGGGATCAGCATTGAATCTACTCTCAAAAGGAGCAGACTCCCAGAGGACCCGCCCAAAGACAGAGGAAATTTCTCTCACTAGATGTGATGACAGTTCTGAGCTGTAGCTGAGACAACACTTGGGAAATGTTAAAAACCTCACTTTGGGTAACATCAACGTTTCTGTTTCTCCCTTTACTGGCGCTTAAGTCTGCTTTTCTCATCTGTTACAGTATCTTTGGTGCCTTGTGGAGGCATGCTCGCGGTGCTGCTGGGGTACCTGCCTGCCTGCAGCTCACTGGGGTGACTGATGATTAAAGTGAGTGCCGGAGGTATCTGCCTGGTCTGGGCTTTGGCTTCATGAATGGGGGAAAGGAAAAGGGAATGAAAGGAATAATCTGTGAATGGATATCACACTGAGGATGTGTGTTACTGATTGTCAAGATCACTGTCACTATTCAGAATGAATTAAGATTTTGTTATAGGGCAGCACAACTAATCATGTATAGTGAAGAGGGGATTAAGAATACTACTTTCTACATCATAGCAAAGTTACTTCATAATAATGAGAGACATCAATGCTGTCACATCAATATCAATGATTCTGCCATGCACAGCCTGTCAGCAATATTGCATTTTTTAGAAATATATAATGCTCCGCACAGAGACTTCACACTAAATATGCTTGAGAAAAATAATTAGAACAAATGCACAGAGAGATAAACAAGAAGAGCAGATCACTTGTTAGCATTGATTTAGTAGTTTTTGGGTTTCAGCTCCCTGGGAAAAGAACAAAAATTTACTGGTGTTAAAGTTCAGACACATAGATACTTAAAGACAAAAGACTTGTAAGGAGCACATCTTTCAAGAAAGAATGAAAATGGGGACTGTTCTGTAAAAAGGACTAAAAAGGATAAGGCTCATTTACAGTCTCTAGCAGGCTCATTTACAGCCTCTGGCTGGCAAAACTATGTGACTACACATCTACTTGTTCATTTCAGCCTGGTTGCATGCACATTGAACTTCTGTGTGTATAAGGAAGCTGCTCACAGGTCTCGATTCCAGAATATTTGGAGGGCAAAACAACACAAATGATGATAGAAAGCTCATGGCTTTCTGAAGGCCAGGAGTATCCATGCCAAATAGTCCTTCCTGTGGTTCAAAGGGTGAGGGGGATAATGTCAGTACTTTACCTTAATTTGTTAATGCTTTACTCATGTTTTCTTTGTGTCTGCATATGTTTTCCTGTTCAGTGTCAATAGAAGAGGGAATGCAAAAAATAAATGAAGACAAGAAAGCTATGCACCTAATTTTTAAAAGGAACTTTGTGTGCTTATGCACAAAGAAGCAACTTTGCAAGTACTGAACATTACTTGATATTACTTGGAAGTACTTGTTTTCCTGTATAAGTGGCAGAGTTGCAATGTGAGCCCATTTTAACAGACTGACACATATTTAACCCATCAGCTTACTAAAAACTTGAAGTTATTGACTACTGATGTATTAGAATCATCTCTACAGGTTTTATTACATTTCTACAGATACAGCTTTATAATTAAAATATTTTGAAATATTAATCAAGTTTATGTATGAATTACAAATATTATTTCAGAAACTTGCTGGGCTTTTTTTTTATAATTTCAAGTCACTCCAAGACAACTCTTTATACCGTGTATTTCCTTTAGACTAAAAATGACTGAAATAAAGCAATATCATGCAAGAAAAGATAGACTCAGTAGGACTGGTCTGAATGAGATAAAAAGGGAAAAAGGAACTCTGCAATTACAATTGACAAGTTGGTTTAATATCCAGCGAAAGAAGAATGCAATTCAAGAGCAACTGGATTAATTAAGTAATATAGCAAAACAAACCATGGGTTATTATCATTTTCAGCATGCCCCAGGACTCAGGGAGGCCTGAGGGCTCAGAGTTCAACTTCTCTCCACAAAAAGTGCTGGTATCTATAATGAACATGGGTGTCAAGATATAAAAATGTGTTATATATAAGATACAAAATATAAGTATATATTTGTCAGATTTTATACAAAATACAAAAAAGGTATATTTTATCTCATAAATCTTATGATGTGAATATCTTATATCTCCCTGTATATACAGAATATATAGATAATGGATTGCTGTGATTATGAAACGCAATCTAAAAGAAATGGGGAAAAAAACTCAATGTCTAATATAATCAGAAATAAAACAATCTGAGGAATGGAATCAGTAAGTGGTCTGGTGGAAGTGAGTGAAACAAATGATGTAACCCAGTTTGCTTTTACTGGAAATCTACTGCTGCCTGGGGCGTTATAAAAATCAATCAGACAGGTGAAAATAGAAAGTGAATGACCAATGGATGGTTTAACAAATTTGTAAAAGTTTAATAGAAAACCTGGAAACCCTGAAAACGATTCTGCGTAAATTCACATGCCAAGTGCAAAAAGACACACAGATCACATCCCAGAAAATTACACTTTTTGTAGACTGACAGACTCTTTTGAGAATCCCCTGCAGCCCAGGATGTGCAGGGTAAGAATTCTCACTGTAGTGCAGTGTGAGGAACAGCGCGAAAGAGACAGGGCCTTGTTACTCTGTAGAACACAGAAAAAACTCACTTGTCACGGAGAAATAAGGTATTGCAAAGTTTTGTTAGTTACAGGGCCAGATTTCTTCCCTGATTAGAAGATGGTCTTGCGTGATCTATTGCGATGGATCTGATGACTGATGAAGGATCATTAATTTGTGGAAGACCAGAAGGTTTGCTTTAATTTGGAAGACCAATATAGTAATTCTGCTGATATAGATGACCTAAATTAGAACATAAGCCTTAATTGCTACATATTTGTGACTGTTTCTTACTGTGCAGTAGTGAAAGTTGTGGTTTACTGCCTTAATAGGCTAAACCAATGTAATTTTGTGTTAAATTACTACACTAGGTGCAGTTCTGCTGTCACAAAATTGGTGGCAAAGCTGTGAGAGAAGGTTTGAATTTCTCAAAGTAAGCAATAAATCTCTGAGAACCATCCCAGCCTAGGCTCTGTCCCAGGTAATAAAGTAGCAAAAAATTGTGTCTGAAGGAGAGGCAAATACAAACAACAGTACAGTCATTACACTGTAATAGGGAAACACAAAGAACATACCTGTACCTATGTATGCTAGTAGGAATTGTGTTCTTTATAGTCAAGTTGCATTCAAAAAGCAATCTACATATTCAGTCCTAGCTTGATACACATTACCACTCAGCATATATGGAAAAGCACTTGCAGATTCAAGATGAAGAACATGCTGCAAATTCTGTTTTCAAATTTAGAAATTCAGCATAGGACATTTTAAGCATTTTACGCTTTCAGTTAGTCTCAAAATAAATGTGCCTACATATGCAGTGTAAAACACATATAAAGATGACAGTACAGCTTTTTGCGGATTCCAAATAGTAAAAATGCCAAATGTTCACATATGTTGGCAGAATATTTTATTATAATGGTGCTTATCAATAGAAATCAATTTAAAATAATATTTGAGGGCAAGCTTTCTTGAACAAGAGTGAGATAGCTGTTCCACAAATCAAAAATTTGTGCTGCTCTCTTCACTGCCTAGTCTTGCTTAGGGAAGTCTTGCTGAACACACACTCTCCCTTAAGAGAGACTGCAAAGATACTGCTGTCACTCTCCTTTCTAAAGCCTGAGAACACTGCATGGTTGCAACTCTGCCTGAGATGGACGAGCACCAAGGTGATTACATGAAAGTACATGAATGGCTTATGCACCCTATTTAATATTTTGTATTAAATTTTATTAAATTGAGAATTACCAATAAGAACAGTAACAGTAAGAATGTGCACTTATTTAAAACACAGATGTATGCTGTGATCTCTAGTTTCTATATGATGCCATCATGCAAGAAAAATTACCTGCATCATGAAATACGTTACCTCTTGTTCTNCCTATCTTTGTGCAGTACATCTGCTACACGGGATCCCCCAGGAAATTATTCCCACATATGTTTGTCAAAATATAACCAGTGGCCAGAAAAGGAGAATATCTTACTGCAAGTTTGTAGTTCAAATATCATGTCAGAGTCTAAGTAGTACCATAGGCCAAGACTTCCTTAGACAAATTTGGGAACAGTTGTAGATGCTCTGTACCTATGCCTTATTTAGGTATTTTTATAGAGATATTTAATTACAATGCCATGTCTTTCTTGTTCTGATGCAGAACAAGAACTCCAATTGGTCAGATTCCTCTATTTAGCTTCTTCTGAAAAAGACAACTGAAACCTGATGAAGGGCTATAAAACTTAGTATGCACTGGCGTGGAGGAATTCCACAAGTAACTGTATTTCCTGTTAATGGATTGCTGCTTCAAAGTCAGCAGAAGTTCAGAATTGGCACTAGAAAGTAGTTAAATGTCACAAAGCATACAATATGGGACAAACAATGGATTTGATTATCTACATCTCTCCCCTTCTCTCCAGCGAAGGTTTCAAAAATTTATGCAATTTACACACATTGAATTTGGGTACAATAACTTTTACACATACTGTTGATTTGACACAGTAGTTCTAGACTTACAGAAAAGCTAAGATGTTAACTATATATCACTTGATTTCAAAGTAAAATATTCCAGTGAAGATTTGTAAACCCAAATCAGAAGCCATCCAACATCTCAATAATAGAGAAACTGATATTTACCTTGCATGTCATTTTTGGTGCTGTGAAGCTTATGAAGAGCTTCATAATCCAGACATCTAGGAGAACTTTGTAAACAAGAGAAATGACAGCTCATCATTCCATCTGATCACTGGGAGCAAACACATCAACCAATCTGTGCAGCTAAAGTCTGAAATACCATTTTTTGTCAAAAATTAAAATTAAAGGAATAAGATGTGGTGATGTTATGGTTATGTTCTATCTGGCTTCTATTTTTTCTACCTTGCAGATTGTTGGACCAGTAGGAAAAGTTGTCCTCTGCACAAAAATTGGGGGTAGAGATAAGTTATACCCATTGGGCTGAATTCCCAATACTCCTGAGATAAAAAGAACAGAGAAAAGAAAAATGAACTGAAGAAATTAGAAACCTACATCACTAATTTAGTACAGCTTTATGATCTACTGTTTTAAGGCCTTAGATCTCCAGCTGCTTGTCAGAGACACAGTCACAGAAATAAGAGAAGCAGCTTGCATTTTCTATCATTCTCACTTCTTTTGAATGTGGAAATCTGGCAGCTGTGACCACCTAGAATGTTTATCCTAGTTCTTCCTTTTTTTTTTTTTTTCCTGAAGCAGATTGCTAAGGAAGACCTGGTGTTTTGTCATTCTGAGATTTGTTCTCCACCCACCAAGAGATGGGGTTCTAGCTTTGCTCACCTGTAGGTGACAGGTAAACTCATATGGTCTCAGGCTTTCTGTAGTGAAAGAGGTGGTGATTATTTTGTATGAGGGTAGAGATCAATTTTAAATGTTCAACCGATATGTTTAGGTAGCAGTTTGGATTGTAAAACCTTTGGCAGAAGTTCTGATCATGGCAGCTGGGCAGAAAAAGATCTGTATTGCTGACTGCCTGCAGCATATTGGGCTTATTTGAGTAGCAGTATACAAACTGATGTATGCTCACTAATCTGTTATGCTATCTCAAGAACATTTTCATCTTAACATAAGGCCCTGAAAAAAGTCACTGCTTTCCAAAAATCAAAGTTGGTATCAGTAAAGACTGCAACTATTTTCCTTTTTAAAACAGATTAACACATCATCTGAATTAAAAGCCCAGCCTCTCCGTGGGAAAATACCTATATTAAAGATTTCGTCTAAAGGGTTTAATGAAGTTGTTCTAGTAGGTATTTCAGAGAGAAGGGAAGAGCTTACCATGGGTGAAAGAAGACCTTAGTGATAAGAAAATTCTATCAGATACTTTATTAATAATGAAGGCTTTTGGAAATTCCAGCAGAGGACATAAAATCAGTCTGCATAGGAAATAGGTTCCTTTTTAACACAGTGCCCTATGTGTGCATACTTGCCCATTTATTCTGTATTTTTGGATCCATGTTCTATCACAGCCCAAATTTTGAGCAAGGATTTTAAAAGCCACTCTTAAATTAGTAGACTCTTTCCCAAACCTCTTTAAGAAATTCCTAGGACACCCCAAAATTTCTTGGCACCACCCCCACCCACCTCATTAGCATGGAGAAGCAATTTTGAGGGGAGAAATGTGCTAGAAGTGCCAGAAAAATCTGCATGCAAAGACTGGTCTCCAATAATTAGCAAGTAATAAGAAAGAAATTATCACATATGTACGAACGGCAAACTGAGTCATGCCTCAGCAATATGCTTCCCTATGATTGAGCATGCCAGTTCATTTTCAAAGCAGTAATTCGAATGGTGTAAAGGGAGACCCATTTATTTATTTCCTTCCCCCCTCCACCTTCCTCCAGCAAAAGACAGAGCATTAGTTAAAAAAACAAATGAAGGAAAGTTCCCCAAAGAACCTTAGCAAGGAACAAGAGAAACATCCATTGTAAACAGCGGGTGGGTCTTCTGACAGGCTTTGTTTGCAAATGATAACAATTACAGGTAATTTTTCATTTCAATTGGAAGAGCAGATATAAAAAAATAAAAAAGGAGAGCAAGAGAAACAGAGAGCAAGTGAGATTTCCCAAGTGCCTTATTCCCTCCCAGGTCTACAACCTAACAGGAGTGTAGAGAGCTCGGTAGTTTCTTCTTATTCCATTAAGTGAGATCTAATTGTGTCTCTTCTGTCTGTTGGCAGATGCGGTTTCTACATAACAACAGCCCAGAGACAGAGCTGCCTGATTAATGCCTCCAGCTGTCATATGCCCCATTATCTGTGCATTTGCATAACTTAATGGTTTAGGACAGGGGAGAGAGGATGCTTAATTTAATGTTTAGCAGGCCCTTGATAGCTGAATAATTTAAGAACTGTCAAGGGAGGTCAGTCCTACAGCGATTCAGCAAGACAGCCGTGATTTCTGAATATCATTAAAATCCTTACTTAGGATAATTTGAGAAAAAAAAAAGAAGGGGAGCACAGAAAAACAACAGTGCCCGAAAGGAGGCCCTGCTTTTCTGTTAACCATTCCTTCCCTGAAGATTAGGAGAAAGGCTTGTGGAAAAAACCCCATCGATTCATAACATGGACAAGAGAGAAAGGGGTTAACCCTATGGAGCTCTCTCTTCCTCTCTCTCCCTCCCTCCTTCTCCCCCCCTCCCCCCCACCTTTCCTCCCTCCCCTTCTTCCCCCATCCCCCTTCTTATAACTGAAGGGTGGAAATACAGAATTTTCTTAAATTCATCTAAAAGCCCAACATGCTTTGAACATGAAACACTCTCGGTTTCGCTAGATGCTAATGAATATTATTAAGCTAATCTTCTATTTGTTTTCTAATTATGTGTCAGAAAGCACTTGCAATGGCAGCTGAGACAACTGCCAGGGTGCATTTATTTGTCTTCCAATCCTGTGTCTACTGACCGCCTAAAGCACAGAGTGATTAGGATCAAATAAAAAGGGATAAAAAAAATTGGATTTTTTGCAGGTTGATTACTGTTCTTTTCCAAGTTCATTAACTTCTGCATGACATTTGACTCTATTTTAAGAACTGATAAAATGTAGTTATTTAGGCCTCCCTGTGAGGCATTCTGTCGTAATACAAAAATGAATGAAAGGAGTAATCTATGGCTGGACTCATCCACTGTATTGGCTCTGGCTGGGATGAAGCTAATTTTCCCCACAGCAGCTTTTGTAGTGCTGTGCTTTGCACTGGTGGCTACAAAGGTGTTGGTGACACACCAGTGTTTTGGCTACTGCTGAGCAGTGCTGGCACAGCATCTGTGCAGGCTCTCCAACATTTCCCCCCTCACCAGTGAGGATGGGCAAGATGCTGGGAGAATGCAGCCAGGGCAGCTGACCCAAGCTGACCAAAAGGATATTCCATAACATATGACATCTGCTTAGCAACACAGCCTAAGAGAAAGGGGGTGGAGGGGGGGAGGTGGGGGGGCGAGCAGGCATTTGTTATTACTACATTTGTCTTTCAGCACCATCACTATGCATCTGGAAGCCCCACTTCCTGGAAAGTGACTGGACATCATCTGCTGATGGGAAGTAAAGAATAAAACTTTGATTTTCCTTGCTTTTGTGCACAACCTTTGTTTTTGCTTTATTAAACTGTCTTTATCTTGACCCACATAGTTTTGGTTTTTTTTTTTCCAACTTGTTTTCTCACCCATGTTCTGCTGAGGACAGGAGTGGTGGAAAAGTTTGGTGGGCAGCTGACATCTATCTGTCTATCTCACCATGCCCTGTCTANATGAAGCTAATTTTCCCCACAGCAGCTTTTGTAGTGCTGTGCTTTGCACTGGTGGCTACAAAGGTGTTGGTGACACACCAGTGTTTTGGCTACTGCTGAGCAGTGCTGGCACAGCATCTGTGCAGGCTCTCCAACATTTCCCCCCTCACCAGTGAGGATGGGCAAGATGCTGGGAGAATGCAGCCAGGGCAGCTGACCCAAGCTGACCAAAAGGATATTCCATAACATATGACATCTGCTTAGCAACACAGCCTAAGAGAAAGGGGGTGGAGGGGGGGAGGTGGGGGGGCGAGCAGGCATTTGTTATTACTACATTTGTCTTTCAGCACCATCACTATGCATCTGGAAGCCCCACTTCCTGGAAAGTGACTGGACATCATCTGCTGATGGGAAGTAAAGAATAAAACTTTGATTTTCCTTGCTTTTGTGCACAACCTTTGTTTTTGCTTTATTAAACTGTCTTTATCTTGACCCACATAGTTTTGGTTTTTTTTTTTCCAACTTGTTTTCTCACCCATGTTCTGCTGAGGACAGGAGTGGTGGAAAAGTTTGGTGGGCAGCTGACATCTATCTGTCTATCTCACCATGCCCTGTCTATTTGATAGCCAAATCAAAGACTTGGTCAATGAGTCATGGACTCACAGAATCTTAGAATAATAGAATGGCTTGGGTTAGAAGGGACCTCGAAGACCCTCTAGTTCCAATGCCCCTGATATGGGCAGGGACTCCTCCCAGTAGACCAGGGGCCCCAGTGTTCCACTGTGGTCTTGAGCACTCACAGGGATGTAGCATCCCCAGCTTCTCTGTGAAACCTCTTCCAGTGCCTCACTGCCCTCATAGTGAACAAGTTTTTACTAATATCTGATCTGAACCTACCCACTTTCAGTTTGAATCCATTCTTCCTTTTATCACTACATGCTCTTCTAAAGAGTCTCTCTCCATCTTACCTGGAGGCTCCCTTCAGGTACTGGAAGGCTACAACTGGGTCACCCCAAAGCCTTCTCTTCTCCAGGATGAACAGTCCAAACTGCCTCAGCCTGTCCTCACAGGAGGGTGTTCAATTCCTCAAATCATTTTTGTGACCCTCCTCTGGTCTCTCTCCAACAGGTCCATGTCCCCCCTGTGCTGGGACCCCAGAGCTGGATGCAGCACTGCAGGTGGGGTCTCAGCAGAGCAGAGCAGAGCAGAGGGGCAGGATCCCCTCCCTGGCCCTGCTGCCCACTCTGCTTTGGATGAAGCCCAGGACACGTTTGGCTTTCTGGGCTGGGAGTGCACATTGCTGGGTCATGTCCAGCCTCTCCTTCCTCAGCACCTGCAAGTCCTTCTGGGCAGGGCTGCTCTCCATCTGTTCATCCCCCAGCCTGTGTTGGAACTGGGGATTGCCCCAGCCCAGGTGCAGCACCTGCATTTGGTCTTGTTACATTGAATGAGGTTCCCATGGGCCCAGTTCTTGATCTTGTCCATGTCCCTCTGGATGGCATCCTGTCCTTCAGGTGTGTGAACAGCACCATTCAGCTCAGTGTCACCAGTAAATTTGCTGAGGCTGCACTAAATACGTTTGTCTAAATCATTAATGAAGACATTAAATAACACTGGTACCAGTATGGACCCATGAGGGACACCACTTGTCACCAATTTCCATTGGGACTCTGAGCCATTGAGTACTTTGGATGCGACCATCCAAATTTCTTATCTATCTAATGGTTGAACCCATCTCTTTCCAATTTAGAGAGAAGGATGTTTTGGGGAACTGTGTCAAAAACTTTACAGAAATCCAGATCAATGACATCCGTAGCCCTTCCCTTCTCTATTGATGCAGTTACCCCATCATGGAAGGCCACCGGGTTGGTCAGGCAGGATTGCTCTTGATGAAGCCTTCATGGCTGTCCTGAATCAGCTCCCTGTCCTCCTTGTGCCTCAGCACAGCTTCTAGTAGGATCTGTTCCAGGATTTTCCCAGGCACAAAGGGGAGACTGACAGGGTGGTAGTTCCCATGGGCCTTCTTTCTATCCTTTTTAAAGGTGGGCACAGTGTTTCCCTTTTATCTAATCTCCTGGGACTTCACCTGATGGCCATGACTTTTCAAGTGTCATGGACAACGGCTTGGAAACTACATCAGTGAATTCCCTCAGGGCTCTGGGATGCAGCTCGTGAGCTCCCACAGGCTTATGTACGTTCAGGTTCCTCAGGTCTGAAATGACTGATTGTTATTTACGATGGGAGGGACTTCACTCTGGGCAGAAAGATGCCCTCCTGTTTCTGTTAAGTACATTGCATTTGTCTGGCCCTGTCATCCTCTCTCCAAAAACAGAGCTCTGTCTTTCCTGAGACTGGCACTTTGAAGTCCATATAGTTAGGATTTAAACAACTTCGAAACACAATGATTAATGATTCTCTTAAGAGCAGTGTTTGGTAGATTCAGTGTTACTTAGTGGAATGACATTATTTACATTTACTGGATGAGATGAGTCTTTTTTGCTTTTTTGCTTGTGGTAAGCAAGCTGCGTTTCTAGCCAGCACTTTTCCCCTAAGCACTTCTTTTTGCCTATATTCCTGTGCAACCACATATTTTCTGGCTTTACCCTCTTACTTCTTTGACCAGCTCAGTTTACCTGCCTCTAGCATATCTCCCCATGATT
The DNA here is from genome assembly GCA_013400515.1 of Erpornis zantholeuca. NCBI lineage: Eukaryota > Metazoa > Chordata > Aves > Passeriformes > Timaliidae > Erpornis > Erpornis zantholeuca. Next base: position 20,425 of record VZTN01015766.1, on the reverse strand, counting down.
TTCCTTGGGTTCATTGTGTGGATACTTCTTGTACCTGGCTTTTTGGCAGAGTGTGCCTTGCTTTAGCTAGTCAATTCTACAAAATATCTGAACAGCTTATTTAATTTCTGATTTAATTCCCATTGTGTATAAGCAACTGCAAATGTGTTGATGATAAAGAAAGAATCTGTAGAACTACCAGAATCTGATGTCAGTGTTTTTGGACACACATTCCATATGCATCTCTACACACAAAGCTATGTACATACACCTGGGTGAGCTACCTCAATTTTTTTCCCCCATCTTATTAGATCAACAGCTCAGAGCACCATCTGACATTGGAGCACCTAGTGTTTCTCTGAGATTTAGAAAAAAACATAGGGAAAATTGAATTGGAGGATTACATTGAGTTGAAGGAGAACAATTGCTATGGCTGGTTGGCAGCTGCCCAAGATTTTATAAGGGATTGAATACCTACTATCTTTGTGCTGTTGAAATTTCCTTCTAAGCCAGTTATGTCTTGACATTTTATAAATATGGAAAAGCAACAATTGTCAGCTGAATTAATTATTCAGCTGGTTTAGTTAACAACCTGTGTCTTCATCAGGCAGTTCTTACTCTTGACAATGACATTTGGTGGGGTGGGGTAGTTAGAGCTGTAGCAGCATGGAAAGGCGAAAGAAATCTGCTCCTCAATTTAATGGGCTATTTTGTCCTTTTTATTATCTTTCACCAAAGTATGCAATACTCAGCAGAAGAGGATGAGTGGCATGTTTGTTGGGTGTTGCTTGGTGATTTTTATACACAGAATTGATCCATGGTAGCAAAGTCATGGACAGCTCTGGAGGAAACTATGTACTGTGTTTGTACTATGGAGGAAAAGAGGAAAAGAGAGATGATGCTGGTGTTTTAGTTTCTTGTTTGTTTAGGCTACATTACTGTTTATTTCTTCCAGAAAGCAAGATATTTTTTTATTCACTGATGTGTTTAATGTTCAATTTGTTTTAAAAGGGGAAATGGAGAAAAAAACCCCTGCATTGTGAGTCTCAGTTTCTGAGAGGTAGATTTCCATAAGGTTCGTTTTTGGCCACTGCCTTTTTGTAGCTTCCTAGCAGGGAATTGATTAGAAGCAGTGTGAAGCTGAAGTAGAAACTGGGATCTTTTATTTGGTGGAAACATGTAGTTCCAAGTTAGAGAACTCACTTTTAAACATGTACTCCTGCTCTGTTGGCCTTATAGTTATTTTGCTCATTTTTTTCAGGAACAAATTTAGTATTAATGCTGCAAATCCCTAATGACAAGGTTGTCCATTTCTAGGCTTCTGCTAACAGAACAAGAATAAGAAAAAATGGGAAGGCAAAAAAATCCTTATGCTTGCTAACATAAATCATCACAGTAGTTCCAATCAGCACATATGGTATGGTAACACTGCCCATTGCTTTGAGACCCTCTAATGGAAGACCATATGGGCTTCTGCTGCATCAAAACACAATAGGCCTGTGTTTAGGACTCCACAGTGATCTGGATTCAGAACTTCCTTGCTTTTATTGGTTTGTGCGTCTGCATGAATATTTTTTCTTCCAGCACAGTGAGTTTTTTTTTCTGATTCCTTTGTTCAGTGACAGATTCCAATGGATTGAGCAAGACAATGCTGTGCCTGTGGTTTTTGCATTTCACATGATTGTCTTTGTGCATTTTGTGGTATTTACAGATTTCAGAAATAGTGAGAGAATATTACAACTGGATAACTGCATCAGAATAAATTAATAGAGAGAAAAAGAATTTCATTTTCTTTTCTGGTGAACCTTTTTTGAATGACAGATTTTTTTTTTTGAATCTTGGAAACTAGGGTGTCATCCTGAAAATTTCCAATGGTTTATGGTCACTGTCCTGCAAATGTCATTCTGTCCCTATTCTGTGGCTATGGTGAAAGACCTGAACACAGAAAATGTTGTTAAAACTGTGGTCTTAGGGTCTTATAAATTTATTTATCTAAAGACTTATGCTCCATTACTGAAATAGGCATTAAAAATACTCCTGAATCTAAGCACTTCCAGCACGATGATACTTGGTACTAAGGATGCTGGCTATAGGTAGAACATAGGTCCTTGCTTCTGCCACATTCACTGATCCCTAAAAATAATCAATCACAACCTCTTTCTTTTTTTCTTCCTTGGGAGCACCTGCAAATCCTCCATGGATCCCACACTGTTTGCATTCAAAAGATGCTCTTTCTTTTCAGTAATTTGTTTTGGCTTGTCATTTTACTGCCCCCCTTGGCTGACTTCAGGGCCCCTAAAATCCATTTGACCTACATCCCCTCAGCCAGCTACAAGTCTTTATTTCAGTCCTCCAGAGGAGGATAGGTGAGATGCTCCATTTCCTGCTCCCTTCTCAGAACAGGAGCAGATAGTTGGTGGCCTCTCCAAGACTGTACTGTAGTGTGCAGGTGACAAATGTCTTTGTATACTTCTCCTTCTCCTTCTCTTAAATTATTTGTTATGCATGGATCAAGGCTAAATCTAATCAGTTTTTTGGAAATATGACAAAAGTATAGTCACCAAGGGCTGTGCATTCACCAAGGATCTTCCAAGCCCAGTGTAAGACAGAGGACAGCAGATGGATGTGGAGGACAGATGGGGAAATGGTTATTAACACAATGATAAAGAGTGATTGGCTGGAGAACGGTTTCCC
>VZTN01015766.1:0-12503 GCA_013400515.1 Erpornis zantholeuca | reverse complement strand
TCCCAAATTAGTGCTGATTAATATAAAATCTTAAATTTGTGTTTGAAATGAAATTAAAATTACCATTATCTAATGGAAATAGCTCTGTACTATATCTTCAGTGACAGTCATGAGTCCAATAATCTAACAAACCACTGGATGTCTCTACTGTGCCATATCAGTCCAGTTAAAATATATATATATATATATATATATCAGGCACAAAAGCCTACTTACAAAAGAAGGCAATTTGAACATGGAAATATTTGAAATGATGGGACAGAGATTTGAGATGAATGTCTTACTGGATATGCTATGAAATACAGAAATCCTGTACTTATACAGTACAGGATTCAACTGACGCATTATAGAGTAAATTTCAACTGATTCTTACAAATGAGGAAGTTCCTTTTCCTTTTATAATTTAGGTGGTACTTGTTCTTCAGAGAAGAAAATTACAAATAGAAAATTACAAATCTCTAGTGGGGAGATTTTTGATTACTTTTGTTTCTTTAAATCAGTTGAATGACATTCAGATTTAAATTTCATTCTTCCTTATTCAAATACCTTCCTAATGCCTTATTCCTTTGCTGTCCCTCTCCATGGACCACAGATGATGGAGATAGTGCTCTGGAAACTTTAAATGTTAATTAAGTAACAAAAGGCTACATGAGAACCAAGGCAATTTAAAACAGTAAGGATAAAATCATAAAGACAGGAATACCTAAGGGTGTCAAATGTATTACATGGGCTATGTGCTTATATATGTAAGGGAAAGGGGATGAACCCTCTGATAGATACCAGCTGGATTTAGTCACCATGGCTACACAAGATTTGTTCTGGCTGTCCCTTCAAGCTGTTTTTCCAGTGAGAAGGATTACAGGGCTGTGAGGTTTCTGTGGGGCAGGCACCACATTGCTTCTGAGACAGGCTGGCAGCAGTACATCCAGACACCTGATGAGAAGGCTACAGGCATTTCCTCATTCAGACACCTCACCAGCTACAGGGAAGGCTGTGCTTGAAAGTGAGGCTGGTTCTGTTTGCTTGGCATCCTCTGCCACTTTCTTGATTGTATTCTGTGTCAGTGTGTGCTGGTTTGCTAAAGGATTCCAAAAGCACTTAGTGACTTGCACTGTGCAGAGTGGGTGTTCTGTACACCAGATTAAATACCGACTATACGACCCAAGTTGTTCCTCCCAGCCTTGTTTTGATTTGAAGTTAAAAAAACGAAGCATCAAAATTAATAATAAACAACACCACCAAACAATTTTCAATTTATCACAGAACTACCCATCTGTCAGAGTAGTTGTAAGTCATTATTGGTATGAATGCTTTTGCTTATTTGCAGTCCCTCACACAGTCACTTCCAATTCTGAAGATTAATCAGGATGTGAAAAATGTGTGCCTGGTTTGAGAACTGGGAGTTGTGACAGTCAAATACTTCTTTGCCATGCCAGTAATGACGACTCACTGGCATCTCTAGTACAGCTGCTGGGTATTCGTGGAGAAGACATGCCATGTGTGATGCTAGAAGGCAGTGATGGAAAATTATTGTATTAGGCTAGCAAAGTGGGAATTTACAGAGTGTTGTCAGATACTCATGAATTATTCTTGCCAGGAAAAAGGTAATAAATGGGGGCTAGATACTCTTACCTCAGTCTTAATAATAATGACTGTGGTTGGTACTTCCTTTTGGGTGGTTTTTTTTGTTTGTTTGTATTTTTAATCTTTTAAAACCTTGAAAATGTTGAAACAGAAAAAGTGATTATCTATAATGCCAGTGGATTCAATTTTACTTCATCCCCAAACTTTGGTCTGAGCACAGCAGTTGAGTTTTAAAAAGACTGCTCTGCCCTCCTGTATCTAATAAATTCTTGTGTAGCAAAGTTTAAATATGCAGCTTCAGGGAAGAAAGGAAGCCACTAAAGTGTAGATAAATCAACAGCTTTTGTTCAAAGGAATATTTTCACCTCTTCAATGGCAGGGAAGGTGCAAGAAAAAAACTCAATATTTTGAATTTTATCCTGCATTTTATTCAAAGAACTTTGCAAAAAAAAAAAAAAAAAAAAAAAAAAAGAAAGAAAGAGAGAAAAAAAAATAGGACCGGGATTATCATAAAATAGAACTCCTGTTCATGGATTTTTGGAAATGAAATAATGCAGAGCACAAATCTCTAAAGAATCTAGTCTACTGGTCATGGCAGAGGGTGAAAATCCCCAGTTTACTTCAGGTGTTTCTGCACTGAGAGGAGTATAAAAATAAACATATGTTAACTCTGTTGGCAAACACACTTGCCTGCTCATGGCTTGAGCAAGGTCAGGTCTGTAACTATGAGTGTGGCAATGCCTGATCTCATTGGGGATTTAGTTCTCAGTCTTCATGTCAGTTTGAGGCCCATAGAATGCTAATAAATGTGTTCTCTTACCTTGCAGAACCCTTGCAAGGATGAATATAGGGATATTAATGGATTTCAGGTGCTTGGCTGAATCTGCCAAAATGAGCATTGCACATCTTTTGCCAAATATCTTACTTGCTTTGTCCAGACCTCCAAGTACCTTGACATATCAGATAAAAAAATTAACTCCTTTTTCCCACATGTGCCATTTCTCTAATATACACTTCTTAATCTTAAATTTGTGCATTTTACTTTTCCAGAATAATCGGGTTTGCAATTTCCCTTGGGGAGAATATTTGCTACTTCATTAAATTTTCTGACACTCATTCTGAACATCTTCTTGACTTGGTATCTCTTCATACCATAATGCTTTATGCATTCTCTAAATAACTCAATTTATTACTTATGTTTTTCTAGCTTTAGAATATTTGACATCTCCTATTGTGGTTCCCCACTGAGGTGTCACTTAGCTAGGCTATCATGCAGAATTAGCTCCTATAATTCTGCCTTATTATTCATCTGTGGAACCTTGGTTTTCGGGAAGCTTTGGTGTAAACTCACCACCTGTTTGTCAGTATATGTTGGACTGTGGACTGAATGCAACACACCAAATGTGAATATATGAGAACTGTACAAGACAAGGACAAGTCATTTCAGTTTCCTCATGGGACACCCAAATTCAAGCACTTTCATCTTTTCATGGCTCTGCATCATTATGAACTCTACATTGCTACTTTCTACTTCCTCCATCCTGCACAACCAGCCCAGAGTATTTCTGCCTGGAGAGTGTATCTACCACCACCCTAGGGAATGCTTCTCTTCATTAGCTTTCATTAAACTCACAAAACTGTTCCCAGCGAATTACTAAAGACACTTACTTTCTCACCACCTGCTGTTTCCTGAGCTGTTGTCCAGCCTGAACAACTTTAAACAGCTTCTTCAAACCATCCATCCAGCAGGTTTTCTGTATGCATATGCTGTATTCAGCCCTCAGTTGGGATGACTCATTCTGCTCGTCTACCTATGGAAGTAACTTCTCTAGCTGCCTTAAAGCATTAGGCTTGGCCTGTCTGTCTGGGAGAACCCGGGGCTGTCTCTCCAGCTGCGGTGGGATTTGCTTCTGCTGTCCTCAGATCTCTGCTGTGAACCCACAGCATGATGGAGGTGAAAGCAAAGAGTGAACTGCAGCCTGTGCCTGTTCCCTAGCGCCGAGGGTGCTCTCTGCTGAAGTGTGGAAGTCTCCCACACCTCCCACACCTCCTACTCTCCCACACCTCCTACCCTCAAGGCTTTCAGCACGGCCCCCAAGGGTTGTGCAACTCCCCTGGTCAGGCTGGAGGGCAGGGAGCTTCTTTTTAGGTTTCTCAGAGGCACTGATTCATGAGAGTCTGATTGCAGTCAAAGTGAACTAATGGTATTGCCAGAAGATATTGAAGAAGGAGGGGAAGAAGGAACACAGCTGCCTTTGAGATAGGAGGCTGCAGGAGGACTGTGAATCTTACAGCTCTTCTAAAAGGCTTTTAATGGTTTGCTGCACAGCCTCATTAAGAGAAGAATGTTAGAGCTTCAAAAAGAGCCCTCTGCAATTCTTGTGCTGGGTGGGTGATACATGTCACAACATATATCTACAGCAAAGCAAAGGAGTGCAGAACTGTGCTGCATGGTTGGATCCCAAAGAAAAGAGCTAGAACATTTCTTCTTTCCCCCTCTGCTCTGAATCCTTGCAATAATTAGCCGAAGTAAAATGAATATTAGCTTATGCTTAACTACCTTTCCAGCATGTTTCTCTGCATTGACCCAGTAGTGCTAAACCAATTATTTTTTGAACTTTATGGCTTTAAATAATCCACTGCTTTAAAACCCCCTCTACCCCTCAGCTACTTAACCACAGGCCCGACTGCCCTAAATCCTTTTCTTATACTTTGTAGCTTTTTAAGCAAGCCCCCTCTTTAAGTAGACATAATCCCTTCTCTGTAGAAAACATGAAAGACCTTGAACAAATCAAGATTTCTCCATGGAGAATTCAGCTAATCCTCTGCTTAGCTCCTAACAAGGAAATCCATCTCGCCACCAAGCACCCCATTACTAGAACTAATGCCTGACTTGAATAACAAGCACATTATTGTGCTTTAATTGTAGCACTGCTCTGTCACATGGAGAAGTTGGAGAGAAACGTGATTCGGCTTCTCCAGGAAAGACAGGTCACGCCTTTTTGTTGTTGTTCACCTTACTGTGATTTAAAAGCCGATTAAATTAACTATTAATATGAACTGCACATGCTTCAGATTAGATGAAACAGCTGTACTGTAGCTCTCTAGTACACTCTATTATTAAACAAGTGCTGTTACACTGGATTACTATTCTCCTTTACATTGTCTTTTGACTGTTGTGAAATTCGTATGCCTGGGCTTGAAGAGGTATAATCGTGCCTTTGGGAAGAGGGAGGCATCACACATTTGGTCACAGAAAATTATGTTAGTGTTAAATCAGAGTGAAAGCAAACTAATCCACAACACGGATGCATGGTCAGCACTTTTCCCAAGAAAGGCTCTCAGCAGCATGAACTGGCTACTGCTGCGACAGAACATTTTGTGGCAAAATAACTGTATGTATCAAAAAGAAATTAGAAGGTGCTCCTCCAGCTCTGGGGTAGTGACGCTAGCACTGTGTAGCTGCTCAGTTGGTACCATCACAAAATAGAAATAGGAAGAGGACACCTGGAATGCATCCCGGCATGATCTTGGGCCTGACCTCATGGGCCACTGGCTTGGGGATAGTCATTGCAATTACTCCTTGGATCCCTGTGGCCCAGAAGCCACAGCTAAATCAGAAAGGATCAATACTGTTGGGAGCAGGCTGTGTACACCTCACCACATGTGCTTCATGAGCTTGGGAAGGTCAGATGGCTTCCTCCTCAGCTTAGGCATGTTTGGGGAGAGGTGTCCACTGCATTCCATCAACAGCTGTAGAGGCAATACACAGCCAGGAGCAAGTGTGTGAGGCATGAGGCCTGGGCAGGAAATGCACCTTCTGAGGGGTGTGCTCATGTAAAGCCACACTACCTCCGATTTAGTCTCCTAATCAGCTCTGTGCCATGGAATTAGTGTGCTTCTTCTGCTGATCATGAACCTCCTCTGGATGCCCTGAAGCAGTATGGGACTATAGGTGAGTCCCCATTTTTTTCTGGATTAGGAAGGACAAATTAATTTGGAAGATGTCTTGGGGAACTCCTGAATTAAACAAGGAAATATCTTTGATGCTGTTTTTCAGAGCTGAGAGAATTAACTGTGAGAATAGCAACAGATTTCTGTGCCTGATAAAAGCATATGTGTATTGCTACACAAGAGTGATTGCAACAAGAGAAGAGGAAATGCTGTCCATTCAAATGTGATGAGAAATTAGAATGAAATACCTGTTTTATTCAGGCATGGTTTATCATCCGATGTAGAGAGCATAGGATGCGTGTTTATTCTCTTGGTTTATAATATGATTTTTTAAGATTTTTTCCTCTCTGTACAACAAACTTAGCTGTGGGTGCTACTGTAGTTATGTCTCTAGATTCTATACTATAACATTGAGAGATGGGTGGGGTGGGGGAGCAGCAGCATTATATGGATTTAATGTGACATTAAGCAAATACTGAGCAAGATTTTAATTACAGTGGTTATGGCAAATTTTCCTCCTGTGGGAGATGTCAAAAATCCTCCTATATTTAGAATACAAGAACCTCATTGCTTGCTCTTCCCATCTAAGGCTGCATGTAAAGTGCAGAGTAGAAGAGTTAAAGGGTTGTAGTTTAAGGGGAGTTCCACTAGATGATGGTATAAATCTTCATAATGAGAAAGATCGAAGTGGTCAGCTTAAACAAGGGTTCGGAAAAACAAAATATCACACAACTAGAGGCAGCGACAGCCCCATAGCTTCCCCCTGCTGCATTGTAATGAGGCTGCAACAATTGCATCTGTGACATGAGCATCAGCAATGTCCACCACCATCAGAGTGGGCTGTGGGCAAACTGAATGGAGGGGTAGATTTACTTGATTTTAAATCAAGCAATAATTTGCTTAATTTATTTTGCAAATTAGACTGGGCTAAAATTGATTCATTTTTAAATTATACTATAAATGGGAGTAATTGTGTAATTATCAGCAAAGTAATTAAAGAGCAGAACAACCATTTACATGAATCCAAAATAAAAAAGTCAAAGCTGGGTCTTGCATTTCCCCAACTGACAGATGTCAGAATGATATTGGGGCGCAAGCCTCAGTCTGTTTGCCTCAGGAGGAGAAAAGATACAGCTCTTTATACAACTTGGTAGCATGTTCTGTACATCACTTGGATTGGCAATGGAGGTTTTTATGGTAAGTTTCTTGAAGATCTTGTCAGGCAGGAAGAATAATTCCTGCTGAGCTATCAATTAGGAGAAAAGGGCATATGGCAAAGACAATGTCATCAAGAAAATTTGCTGGGGAGAACAACCTTTTAAATATATTAGCAATAGAGAAATGCGTGCCTTAGTCTCTTGAGAAAGAAAAAATATGCCACTTCTGGAGGCCAGAATGCTATCCATATTCTCCACTTCTGCCCATGGGCTAGTGCAGCTCTCCTAGAATGTGGCTGCTCCTTGCAGCATGAGGAATGAAAAATCCCAATTCCATTTTCATTTCCATTTCTCACTGCACTGCTTCTGGCCGAGATGGAGTCCATTTCCTTCCGAGCAGCCCAGAAAGTGCTGCCTTTCTGGTTTGTGCTGAGCACAGTCCCCATAACACACCAATGCTCCAGCTCTTGGTGAAAGGTGCTTGAACAGTGCCGAGGCTTCCTCTGCTTCTCATCCTCGCTGTGCCTTCCCAGGGAGCAGGGTCGGGATGGGCAAGTGGCAGGGAGGGGACACACACGGCACAGTCACCCCGAGCAGACAAGGAGATGCCTCATGGCACTCAGCAAGAACAGTTCCAGCAGGGAGGCAGGAGGAAGAGCTGAGCTCACGGCACCTGTGCTGCCCAGGCAAGGTGTGCTGAGGCCCTGCTTCCCAGGGAGTGGCCAGGCACCTGCTTGCCCAGGGGCATCCCTTGTCCTGCTTTGCCTGCCCATGCAGCTTTTGCTTCATTGGTTAAACTGTCTGTGTCCTCATCCATGAGTCTTTCCCATTTCCTTGCGTTGCATTCCTAGCTGGCAGAAGAGGGGAGTGAAGGAGTGGCTGGAGTGCAGTTTGGCTGGTGGCTGGAGCCAACCCACCTTGTTCATGTAGTGGATTTATTATCCCATAGTTAATTAACTGCTCGTTATGAAATTCCTTTAATTTACAGTATGGATAAAACTGACAGTGAAAACCACAGAGTGGATAAAGAGTAAGTTAGTGATGAAATAGCAAACAGTACTCAAGAGTACTGATCCTGGTATAACCAGTGTGAAGAAGATACTTTATGTTCTTGTTATAGTTGTGCTCTTTAAATTGGTATATTTCAAAAAGAAATAAGAAATCCAGAATCTTGAATTCTGGATCTCACTGCCATACAAAAAATCCACTTACCTATAAGTTCTTATCAGTTCAAAGGTAAAACAAAGAATTTTATGCTCATCAGATAGTTTTTGAAAACATGACATTATAATAGAAATTGGTTTAATGATCTTAAGGCAAAGTACTGAAAATCAGAGCTGATTTTATTTAGACAACTTTTGCACACATTTTTTTTCAGTGGAGCTGGGTAAAAAAAGGACCATAGCTAGGAGAGGTTTGACTCTGTGCCACACACTGTCTGCTTAGCCTTTCATTTCAGCTCTGGGTGCTTTTGAAAATGGTGACCTTGATGATTCTTTTTACTTGCACAGCTTTATAAAACTGTCTTGTTACATCCTGCGAGGCTGTAACTTCTAAGAATTGAGAGCCAGACAGAATCAGCTGTTATTGTACGTGGAGGTGCTTGTTGTACAGGGCTGATTGGTTATAAATTGGACATTGAGTGCACAGGCCTCTATAAGGCATCTGAGTAATTATGGAGCAATTTGCATCCTTTCACAGATCTGCTCAGAAAAGCTGTGAATCTTTAAGCCCAGCTCAATATGCAGAGGTGTGTGTGCAGGAGCTGAGCAAGTGCATGAGCAAAATGAAGTGCTGTATTTGGGCTCCTCCTCTCTGGGAGCTGTGATTCAAAGCCTCTAAGATATCATGACACTCCAATTCCCTTTGCATATGAAAATGATCAGCTGTAGTGGAGGACTGATTTCCACATGGAATTGGGTTGAATCATAGTAGTTTCTCTACTGATGCTGTGTTGGATGTTAGCTACCCAGCAGGAGCATCTTGGCTGCTTATGGGAACCATGGGAAGGAGTCACAACTTGGACCCTTCCCCTCTTCCTCCTTTTCCTGACCCTTCAATGTAGCCAAAATTCGTCTTCGAAATGGTCACCATGAGCCTGGAGCCCCAGAGAACTGCTCTGGCTGCTTGCCTTGAAATCAGCTGTCTCTCAACTGCTTTGTTCTCATTAGTGCAAAACTGGATTTCTTTCACACACTGACCTGCTGATCGCTCCTTACTGTCACACATTGGACTTAGCAGTTGCACGTTCTATTTTTATGCTTTATATAATTAAGCCCAAAACCAGCAAGGGAAGTGGTGGCTGCCCCATGTTTAGTGTGGGAACTGTGGGCTGCCAGATCCCTGCCAGACTGAGCAGCAGCACAAGTGACGTGAAGGCTCGTGCCAGTGCTTCTGTCAGTGTCAGAGTACGCGGGATGAAATGTCTGCTGGCTGTAGGCAGACAGGCAATGGCATATCTGTTATAAAGCCTGCATGGCCAGTAAAAATCTATCAGAAAACTGTGGAAAAATGTGAAGCAGCGGCCTGAGTTCTTAGTGGCTGGCTACCTTAAAACATGTGGCTGCAGTATTTCTGATGTGGTGCTAGCCAGACCTCCTCTATTGTCAAACTGTGACCTGTGCAGAGGGAGTATTGTTAGTTTGACCTCAGTAACATAAAGGCAAAACTAAAAGCTTTTTACACATCTTTTGCCAGCTAATGGGTCTTTATTTTCCCATCCCCCAACAACAATTATCCTTCTAGTATTTCCACAGAGTAATTTCTGTGGCTTTCTTTCCCCCATTTACTGTAGGATTACAAAATTAGTGCCGGGAGTTCACTGTGTATGGGGCTATAATGGCTAATAGTTCATAGATTTTTACAAACACAGGCAGCAGTCTAAAGTAAAGAGAGAGGAAATTTCATGACTTGACATCTAAAGTATTCCCAGACTTCAAAGAAGTTTCAGCTGGCCAAGCAGCCTCATTTCAATAACTCAGAAGAAAGGTGTTAGGAAACCTGGGAGTGGATGAGTTCCCACCAGGGATAGAGCAATGGAGAGCATGAAAGAAAAGAAATCCCTCCTGGTGGAACTGAAGTGTCAAGGAGCTGGAGTCCTAGAGGGGCCAATGAGAACTTCAGATTGAAGTATATACATGATGTTTTTGGCCTCAGCCAACTCTGAAATAATAAAGCAACAGTCAGTCTTGGGAGATAAGAGAGGATAACCTTTGAAGCTACTGAGAGTGTCACTGATGTCTTTTTTCGATTTTATTTATTTATTTAGAGGGTGGGAGTAGAGTCATTCATCAATTGCAAGTCATCCAAGAGAAGAAGGTTTCATTGTGCCTGATTCATGAGAAGAAAGCAACTGCCTTCTGGGCAGAAACAAAGTATGTCTGAATGTTTGGCCCCCGGGAATCTGATAACTTTGCACCAGCCACGCATCACCTAGGTTTTGGCAGAGATGTTAGTGGCAGCATGACTTATTCTCGTCCTCCTGGGGAGGACTGCCTTCCAGAGCACAGACACTGGCAAGGCAAAGAGTGATGCAGAAGAGTGGCAAATAAAAGCTGTCCTCCCTGTCAGAGGGTAACAGAAGTGTGTTTCTGTGTAGAAGAAGGAGGTGTAGCTGAAATCTCTCTTTCCAACTCTCCTGCTTAATTAAAATTTTTAATGCATTACAGCTGTGAACTATGCAGTCAGAGAGTGATGCTGCTGTGATATCCTCTCCTGCTAGAGATATTCTTTCAATTTCTCTATGGATCCTCTTAAGAAACTATTCTGTTTTCTGTTCATGCTATACAACAGATTAACTGTAAACCATTAAACATTTTCCCTGAGGAGGGACTCCACAGAAAACCTTACCATGGGACCCGTCCATAAGAGAAATCAATCATCTGAAACAAATGAATGACTGCAGAAGGCTCCTGGTGATGGCTCTGATACTGGTACTTGTGATAAGGGAGGAAAAGCTGGTGACACCACCCTCCAGGTGTGTGAAAAACTGAAGACTGTCAAGAAAATTCGAAGTAAACAGGGACATTCACAGCTTCATTATTTTGTGGTGCAACAGAAATGCCAGTAACTTATGAAAGCCTGAGAGCAGTAGATTGCCTCTCTGTTGCAATTTACTCTCAGGTTTGGGGTTGCTGCGTGTGTGCCTTTCCCTGGTGCTGGTACAGTTAACCCCTGTGTACCAGCTTGATTAGAGCTACAGCTGCCTTTCCATACACCTAGTCTGTGGCTCGAGGTCATCTAGGAAATGGGGCTCTAGATTTATAGAGATCTTTGGCAAAGCAGCACACAGCAACAGGGAGTTAAGACATCAAACCTCAGGAGGGATCCAGCCCTTTGAAATGACAGGTAGCCTTTAGATCTGCATGAATTTTTCTCCAGTAAAAACTGAGTGATTTATATGCATTATATTTATAGCGTTTTGTATAGTTACAGAGTTCTTTATTTCTTTGCATAAATAACAAATATCTCCTGTACATTTATTTTTTTGTTCTTTTGAGCTGCAAAAAATTGTAGGAGATTGAAAATTTCTGGGTAGATATACTTGTTATAAATGTGTATTGTAGAGTGGGAATAATAAGGACTAAATTTTTATAGACCTCTCTCATTAAAAGTCACCTTCAGAAAACACTGCTGCACCTTACTTATAATCAAATGACACCTCATAACCCCCTAACCATTTTTAATATCCCCTAGAATCTATTGTATTATACCAAGGCTCAGACACTGTCTAGGTAGTCAAGGAAAGGAGTATACCATCATATTTAAAAGCAGTTATTGGGACAGCTTTTACAGGCAGTGGGCTAAGACAATTCAGAAACAATTGCTTATGTGATAGTTTGAGGATTTGTCCCTGTCAAACAGTTAATATTGCTTTAATACATGAAGTAGGCTGTATAAGACAGCAATAATGAAAAATGTCAGGAAAGACAATATCAATTGTTATTCAACATCCACATCAAAGATTACTTTTTTGTCAGTAGCTTTCAGAAAATGTATTTTCCATCAGATCTGATTGCGTTCCTCTTTGAAGTGCTCCATCCTCCCGGTAGATTTAATGTGACATCTAGGCACTTTTTAGTCCCTGGGCCTCTGAGGCGATTCAAAGAGGCACAACAAGCCATCACAGGTTTATCCTCAAAGGCCGACACTGTCTGTCTGATTTATTGTAACTTTAAGAATCATCTCCAGCAAAGCATGAGCCTTTCTACCCATCCGCAGCCTCAGACTTTTATCAATTCATTTGTATGCAGCCTGTGCATTCTGGAACTGAGAGCCCTATAGCCACTCATGGAAAATGCATTACCTGCTACTAATCCTTTTTATCTTTAAAGTCTGTATTTTTTATGTATAAGTCATTTTGGGTTATCATAAAATATACATAATTCTAGCCCCAAAAAAGACAAAATGAAAAGAGAATATATAATAAGTTATGAGCTTGCCGTGTCCTTATCACCAAGGATTCTAAATAAACAGCTCTCCCTATGTAAATACAGCAGGAAATAAAACTGTGATTACTTTCAATAGGGAATAGGAATGCTTCCATTTTTGTTCCTCGTTTCAAAGCAAAACAGTGAGATGAATAATTTTAAACGTGTTTGAGAGCACTTTTATTTTCTGCTTCATTGCTTTGGGGGTCTGACACTTGTAGGGGTTGCCTGTCAAACTTCTGTCATGTACCACAGACATCGAGAAGCACCTTATAGTTTCCACATTTTGCTTCAAATACGTGGTCAACCATAAGTTAATGGCAGCTGTTTTATTTTTCCCTTTTACTTTCCTCTTTTTTTTGGGAGGGGTGGGGGGGTG